>NW_021024608.1:451994-503792 GCF_004153795.1 Camellia sinensis | reverse complement strand
TCCTATCTCTCTCTCTCTCTCTCTCTCTCTCTCTCTCTCCCTCTCTCTCTCTCTAAAAAATGGTTGACGCTGATCGAAAGTTGCAGAACAATGGCTTTTCCGGCCAAACCCAGACAAATACACAGAGTTATACCATGTTAGAATAAGGCCCTAAACATGCTAAGATAGAGCCAAAACATGCTAGAGAGACATGCTCCTTTGCAAGGCTATAAGTAGGATTATGCTACAAGTACAAGAAGCATGCAAGGAGTGACCAAGATAGCCAAAAAAGAGAGTTATGGCAGGTCTAGAAAGTCACAAAAATGAGCTCAAACAAAGCCTCAAGAAGATAGAAATGCATGCTCTTTTGGTTGGCCATCAACACATGCTAACAAGAGAAGAGGAGGGGGGACCACCCCCTCCTATTTTGAGCCTCAAAACAAGTTTTCTACCACTGAAATTTCTCTGGAATTCAGTGGTTTTAAGGCCAAAAAGAAGTTGTTTGAAAAGCTTGAAAGTTAGCTCAAAAGGCCATACAAGCCAAGGAGCAAAATGGAGAAACAACCCCTAGCCATACAAGGCTTAAACCACCATTTTAGAACCTCAAAAACAGAGGAAAAATAGGGGTTTTTGTAGTTTAATACCACCACAAAAATAGTCCAAAACAATGGAAAAAGGATGGTGAAGCAAGTGTGCAAAACAAGCTTGAAAGGGAGAAATGCTTACCCTTGAAGCACAGCAGCAAAAATGACCTCTTTCTTGGCTCAAATGACCCTCCAACAGCCCAAAAATCAGTTCCAAGGGACCTCAGCCCATAGATATGCAACTTTGATGAAGGATGCCTAGGCAAACTAGTTGTATTTCTCTACTTCTATGCACTTCTATGTACAAAAGAGCAAGAGAGAGAGGCTCTAGAGAGAGAGAGGCAGAGATTAAAAACTCTAAAAATTGTAGAGAGAGAGGGAGTTTTAGTGAGAGAAGCTCTCAAACTTGCTCAAGAAGTTCTAACTCTTGAATATGAGATATTTTACTTCATATATAGCAATTTGAGAGCTTTTGGTCAAAAATATCTGAGTTGGGACAGCTGGAGCTTGCTGGAAACAACTGGAGATGAAATATCTTCAAAAATTATAAATTTGGGTCACTCTTGGTCGATCGGCCATCTTTTGTGCCGATCTGCTACTTGTGATGGCCGATCTGTTACTTTTTTGGCTGATCGGCCACAAAAGTCTGCTTTTCAGGTCCAACTTCAAATGGGCATAACTCCTTCATCTGGACTCCTTTTTAGGTCATTCTTGTGTCCAAATTGAAGCCCCGGAAGTAAGCTTTCCAATAGTGGTAGCCTTGCATCAAAATTCCAACTGTGTAAAAAGGGATGCATTTTTTTGATGAAGTCACTCAGTTTCGGTCCAATCAGAATGATGCCCAACTTCCAACCAATCATATCTCCCCCATCCGGACTCGGCTTTAGGAGATTCTTCAGTGTAAAATGAAGCCTAGGAAGTTTTCTTTCCAAGGGTGGTAGCCTCATAGCTTAAGTCCAAGTATACAAAAGGATAGGCCCGATTTAGCGAGGACTGCTCGTCTCTCTCTTAACGATTCATACCGAACTTCTTCCTCAACTAGGTTTCTTCCCTCTCCTCTTCTTTTCTTCAAATCCAAACCCCTAAAAAAGGTTTGAAAGATTTTCCAAAGAATTCACCTATCTTCCATTCATTTCCACTTTGTCCTTTGCTTGGTTTACCGAAAAGCGCAACATTTAACAAAATGCGAGCGTCGAAACATCGTAGGAACTTTTTCAAAAACTATTTTGAAAGAGAGGGTTTCAAGGTCTAAAATCTTTTGATCAAGATTGTTTTGGTCCAAAAGGGTATGAAGTTGAGATTTGTCTCTCTCCATGAAACTGAACTTTTGCCCTGCACACATTTCTCCACCAAGTAAACCATCAGTGACGCCTGAGTCTTAAGGTCGGTCAAAAATGGGGTGTCTACAGTTGGGAGTACAATGCTCTCATTTTGCGTGACTCTGTTTTGTAAGCCAATGGCTATATTTGTGTGTGTTTGAATGATCGATTTGTGTAACCGGGCCTTAGCCTTAGAAACTTGTAAACCCATGAGGGTATTTATTTGTTTTATGTTATTTTGATTTGAAGTAAATGTATTATTATTTGGGCATGAAAATTGGGGCGTTACACACAATGTGTCCCAACACTATACCCTCACGAACCATAAAATGGATTTTCTTTTTATTCAAAATCAGGATTGCCTCAGTACATCGTTCTAGCACTCTAGTCAAATTCCTAAGGCATTCCTCAAAAGACGGTCCAAAAATCAAAAAATCATCCTTGAAAACCTCTAGAAATTTCTCCACCATATCAGAGAAAATGGCCATCATACACCGTTGAAAAGTCTTCAGTGCATTACATAGCCCAAAAGGCATGCGCCTATAAGCAAAAATGCTAAAAGGGCAAGTGAACATGGTCTTTTCTTGGTCAGCAGGGTACGCCGAGACTTGATTATATCCCGAGTAACCATCAAGAAAACAATAAAATCCCTGCCTCGCTAACTTCTCAAGAATTTGATCAATAAATGGCAAAGGAAAATGGTCCTTCCTAGTCATGGAATTCAATCTCCTATAATTAATACACATTCGCCACCCAGTAGTGGTTCGTATGGGGACTAACTCTCCTTGCTCATTCTTTACAACAGCGATGCCTGATTTCTTAGGCACCACTTATGTGGAACTCACCCACTTGCTATCTGAGATAGGGTATATAATACCCGCATCTAACAATTTCAACACCTCTTTTTTCACAACCTCTTTCATGTGGGGATTAAGCCTCTGTTGCATTTCACGAGAAGGTTTGGCGTCCTCCTCTAGATGTATATGATGCATGCACACAGAGGGATCTATCCCTTTTAAATTAGCCGCCGATTACCCTATAGCATTCCGATGTGCCACGAGAATACTCATTAATTGACTCTCTTGCTCAGCAGTCAAGTCAGATGCAATGATGATTGGTAAAGTATCCTGAGGCCCTAAAAACACATACTTAAGTGTGGCCGAGAGTGGCTTCAACTCAAGTGTAGGTGATGTGACTAGAGATGGTATGGCAGGCTCTCTAGACAGAGGAGGAAGGGACTCAAACCGGGCTTTCCACGGAGAAAAATTCGGTGTAGAAGAAGAATTAAGTAAGGCATTCACTTCCTCAATCAACCCGTCAATATCAAAATCCTCGAACCCAAAATGAGCTAAACAAGCCTCTAGAGGGTCCTCTACAAGAATGGAGGGTAAAGCCTCCTCCACAATCTCATCCACAACATCTACAAATAAGCACTCCTCTCTCTCATGGGGTTGTTGGGATGCTTGGAAAATATTGAGTTTCACTTGCATATTCCCAAATGAAACTTCCATAACCCCGGTATGACAATTTCTGCATGCATTGGCCGTAGTCAAGAAAGGTCGACCTAAGATCACCGAGATTTGCTTCCTACAGCTAGTTACCGATTCCATATCTAAAACCAAAAAGTCAACAAGAAAATAAAACCTATTGACCTTTACTAGCACATTCTCAATCATGTCATGCGGTACTTTGAGGGACCGGTCAGCCAACTGGAGTGTAACAGTACTGGGCTTTAACTTGCCAAGTCCGAATTCCTTGTACACAGAGTACGGCAGTAAATTGACACTAGCCCCAAAATCTAATAAGGCCTTATCAATGAAATAGTCCCCTATAATGCATGCAATGGTTGGGGCACCCAGATCTTTAAGCTTGGGGGGGTGTGTCACTCAATAGAATTGAGCTTACTTGCTCCGTGAGTAAGACCTTTTGGGACACGCGTGTCCTAGATTTACGCTTTTGCGTCCAAAGGTCCCTCAGAAATTTAGCATAGGAGGGTACTTGCTTAATCGCCTCCAACAGGAGGAGGTTGATTTTTACTTGTTTAAAGACCTCCATCATCACTTCTATGGATGCCGCCTTCTTATTAAAAGGGGACGGTGTATCAAGGCATTGGGGAAAGGGTGCCTTAGGCACATATGGTGCCTTAGACTCATTTGAAGTGCTAGGGACTAAATCATCCCTCTTAGGTGTTTCTCCCTCACCCTTACTCTTATTGGGTGTACCACCGTGGTCACCCTTCTTAGCCTTAGTTACATCAAACGCAACTGGTCGAGGCTCTAACTCCCTCCCACTTCTCAAAGTAATTACCGCTTGCACCTGCTCGTGGTGCTTTCCATTCCCACTCGACCCCTCTGCCCCATATTGACCCTTAGGGTTGGCTATAGAGTAACTCGGTAATTTTCCCTCATCTCTCATATTCATGTTGTTAGCCATTTGAACTAATTGGGCCTCTAGTTTCACAATGGAGTGAGTATGGGAGTGAACTACTGGTGCTAATCCCTTAAGTTCTGAAAGAACTTCTAACACCTGAGTCTTAAAGGCAGAGTTGCCTTGAGGAACATGCGGGGGTTGTGGTTGCCTGTAAGGTTGTGGTGGTCGGTAAGAAGATTAGTTGGCAAAATTATTGAAATTCTGCCTTGGTGGTGGAGGATTGTAAGAAGTGCCTTGTGTAGGAGGTCTCCATGAAACATTAGGGTGATTTCTCCATCCCGGATTGTATGTGTTAGAATATGGGTCATTACCTAGGTTAGAGAATCCTTAAGTCGCATTCACATGCTCTTGGACTAATTCCGAAAATTGTGATATTGAAGGGCACTCACTCAAATCATGAGCAGGGCTCGCACAAATAGCACACGCCTCGTGAAATTGAGGCTGATCTTGCTGTGTAGGGGCATGTCCCAAAGCTAATAATTAGTCTACCTTGTAGGACAATGCCTTTACCTATTGGGCTAACTCTAGGTTTTTTCCTACCTCATAAATGCCCCATCTTTCTGGGGCTCCAACTACTGGTGCCAGACTTGCCGGGCTGCGAAGGCATGGTGAACGAAATTATCATTTAAGTTCTCAAATAATTGTCATGCCTCCGTGTTATTTTTGGACATGAATGTCCCACCACAAGAAGAATCCACCATTTGACAGTAAGGCTCAATTAAGCCAGAGTAAAAGGTCTGGACAAGTTGCCAATCAGGCACTTGGTAGTGGGGACACCGTTGGAGAAGGTCATGAAGTCTCTCCCATGTCTCATGAAATTGCTCGCCATTAATTTGAGAAAAATTGGTGATGGCTCGCCTGAGTTGGTTGGTCTTACCAATGGGAAAGTACTTCTCCAAAAATTTCTGCTGTAATTGGTCCCAAGTTGTGATATAATTAGCAGGTAAGGAGTTCAACTAGTGTTTGGCTTTGTCCTTTAATATGGGAACAATCGCAACATAAGGGTCTCATTAGTGAAATTCTGGATCCTCACTGTAGAGCAAATTTCCAGAAATTCATGTAGATGTTTATAAGGGTTATCATGAGCAAGTTTATAGAATGATGGGAGCATTTGTATGATGTTAGACTTAATCCCGTAATGAGCAGTAGTGGTGTCGGGTAACTGGATGCATGATGGAGATGTATATGCAGTGGGTGTGAAGTAATCCTTAAGGGTCCGATTGGGCCCATTTAGGCCATTCAGGTTTGCCATCTCAATTGGTTCAAGGTATGGGTATGGATATTCAAGCCTGGGAACATGAGAAGAGGCTCTAAGTTTCCTAAGAGTCCTTTGTAGTTCAAGGTCCAAATTCCACAATTCAGGGCGACAAGAACGGCGCCCGTGCATGCACTACTTACACACACACACTAAGTTCTGACTCTGTGCACTAAGTTATGAAAGCAAAATACCAAAGGGAGAAATACTCACAACGATTTAATGAAAATGCTTTACTCGTCTTGTGAGTGCTTGACGTGTAGACGTTATCCCAATTTCCACTTGAGCTCTTTCTTTTTTTTTTTAGCATTCTGGTGCTTTGCTTGCGAATATTTGCTTCTGTTTTTTTTTTTAGCACATTAGTGCTGCTGTTTGTTTTTAAAGTTCGGTTGTGCTCCGTTTGCACTTCGGTGATAGCTCTACTTGCAAACACTCTGCACACTTAGCAACAAAAAAATATAAAATCCTAAACTAAAAATTAAAATACGAATGTAACTTTAAATTACTCAATTTTGCCAGAAGTCCTCGGCAATGGTGCCAAAATTTGATAGATCGTTACACATACAAAATATAAATACTAAACTATACCAAATTGTTTTAGAATAATGGCAAGTCCAGGTATCGATCCACAGGGACAAACGGAAAATTAAACTAATTTAATTGTTAAGTTCCTAAATTAATTTTGATAAAAAGATTGATTGTTCATAACCTAATAATAATTAAATTAAACAAAGCAAATAAACTAGCAATTATAAATGAAATTGGAATTATTGATTTTGGGGAAAAACTTAGGGTAATGAATTCACCACTAGTTACGTAAATAAGGTTTCAATTTGAAATCAATCATGCTACGGTTCGAACTAAATAATACTTCGCAACTACAAGTTCGAAGCATTGATCAAGAGAGTTATCACGTTCAATGTATAGGCACGAACCATCTCAAGTTCGCTCTAAACTAAGGTGGAAAAACGACTTGGCCCTCATAGTATGGCTCGTTTCATACCTTGAATATGAAAGAAAAGAAAACTATTGTATGGAAAGTATTCAACAATCACAGAAAGCAGAATACTCGAAGAAATAGTGAAAAATATATATTTGAAACTTCTTAAACACTATACAATTGTTCAAACCTTTACATAATCAAAAACTAAAAAGAAAACCTCATTACATAGCTAGGGTTTCATCAAAACCCTAGAGAAGAAGTGCCTAGCCACTCATAGAGGAGTGGGAAGAGATGGAGGAAGAAAAAACCACCATAGGAGACATTCTTCAAGCATCAAATTGTTTTTTCTCCAAACCCTAGCCTCTCTCTCATTTTTCTTAGAATATTTTTCAAACCCTCTTTTAGTCCCCACTTTTTCCTTTTATTCCCAGCAAAAGAGCCTTAAAATTTCACGCAAGCAACCCTAGGTGGGCCGCAGGTGCGGTAAAGCTTGGCCACATGTGTGGTGAGGTGGCTGGTTTGGATTTTTCGCTTCTCACACGAAGAATTCGCTTTCGCGCCCTCTTTGATTGAATTTGCGTATTTCCTGCCAAATTTGCACAAGTGCACAAAACACATCATCTCCGCCAAATAAACAACATTGAAAGACTAAAAATGTAACTTAAGTGGCCTCAATGTGGTACCTTTCGGCCTACATCAGTCACCCTTCTGTGCTTCTAACACTCGGTTCACAAGTGTAGGTTGTGTAACTATCGAAAACAAGGCTGTAGACTCAGCAGACTCGCCAAGATACAAGTCACACTCTCCAATAGCACCCAACATCCCCCATTCCTGGATGGCAATACAACCTATGCTGCTAATAGATTTCCTACTCAACGCATCGGCCACAACATTGGCCTTTCTCGGATGATAATGCAACTCAAAATCATAATCCTCTATGAACTTCATCCACCTCCTCTGCCTCAAATTCAAGTCCTTCTGTATAAACATATACTTCATACTCTTGTGATCAGAAAATACCTCAAATTTCTTACCATACAGATAGTGCCTCCAAATTTTCAAGGCGAATATCACTGCCGCTAACTCTAAATCATACGTAGGATAATTCCTCTCGTGTGTCTTCAACTGCCGTGAGCTATAGGCTATTACCTTCCCTTCTTGCATCAAAACACAGCCCAAGCCTTCCTGTGAGGCATCACAATAAACAGAATAACCTAAACCCCTCTCCGGAATAATCAAGACTGGCGCAGTGGTTAGTCTAATTTTAAGCTCTTGAAATGACTTCTCACAAGTCTCATTTCACACAAATTTGATCCATTTCCTCGTCAATCTAGTCAATAGTGAGGCTAGCCTAGAGAAATCCTTCACGAATCTATGATAGTATCCCGCCAACCCCAAGAAACTACGGATCTCAAAAGCGTTCTGTCGTGACCCAAACATACCTCTATAGGTTTAGCATCGTAACCGGCCAGTAATGTTGGGATTACTGAAGGCCTTTGAGACAAATTAACATAATATTAGGGGCTAGCGGAAACATAAAACAAATATACAACGTCCATTAAACTGTGCAGACTTATATGAGATAGAAAAATTTAAAACTTTTTATATACATATATATATATATATATATATCATCCTTACGTCATCATTTATAAAATACACAAAGACTTGTTTAACCACACAAGAAAACAAAACTTAAACTTTAAATCACATAGCCATAACAACTTGACATATCTAAAACCTCTACGGGAGGCACATAGGTTGGCTGACAAAAATAGATTCCAGGCAGACGACTCTAAACCTAGTCACGCGCCTGATCACCTACATACATAAATAATACAGTGAGCTGGAGCCTAGTAAATAATAACAAAGTAAAGGGTTTTAATGAATGATGTCGCAATAGTTTCAGAAAATAGAAATAGATTCACATTCATAATCTTGTTTGAATCATATACAGAAATCAGAATTCATGCTTGAGTAAACTTGGTACATCCAATAGTGCTAACAGATCAAATATAGAGCATTATGGGTCATACTTATTAGTTCCATAAAGGAACCTCCGGTACTGGGAGCGGATAACTTGTTAGTTCCATAGTGGAACCTCCAGTACTGGGAACAGATAGCTTGTCAATTCCATAAAGGAACCTCCAGTACTGGGAACAGATAACTTGTCAATTCCATAAAGGAACCTCCAGTATAGGAAACAGATAACATACTTATTCCACGGAATTGTTGCCACAAGTACTTGTCAGAAACTAGACAATCATTCATTGTACAAAACATTACATTTCATATAACAGAGCATTTCTTGTCATATCATATAGGAAATTACTTAAGCGTAAACATACTTTTACCAAGTTATTACTCATAGATAGCTGCAGAAGCAGATCAAATAGGTTAGACAGATTAGATAAATCAGGCAGATAATAGTGTGTGACCTACACAAACACATAACATATGCACATTGAAACACAATATTAATTCCTTGATTAAACTTGACTTTTCTTATCTTCTGTCTAAATAATCCAAAGGTCCACTACGATTATTCTTTCTTTATTCAAATGAATCGAGTTCCCGTTTCACATATTCTTTCATTACTAAATTATTCTTTTCAATAAACCAATTACTTACTTGGATTCTTAATCAATTACTACTAAGTCAATGACTTATTTTTTTAACCAACTAATTTATGTTGATTGGTAGTCTATTAATCTTGTGTGTCATAATTCTTACCTAAGAATGCTTGGAAGTGAAAGAGAACAGAAATCGAAATATGAAATAACTTTTCAAAATTTTCTAAAACAGGACTCTTCGCTCTAGCACAACATTGGTCGCTCGAGCGGACCCCTTGGTCTGCAAAAATACTGGTTGCTTGCATTTTACGCTCGAGCGACAACTTCTTCGCTCGAGCTCAAGCGAGGGTGACGAATTCTGGGTTTTCCAAAATGTTGTTTAAACTTCAAAACACATTATCAAGGCTCCAAATTCATGCATGACTCACTCGAATATGCAAAAACATTCCCAATTACATATATTTGAAGTTAATTCCACTTATACTTCAAAATTCCATGATTTTAAATCAAATTTGAATCTTGGATTTCATGTTTAAAAATCATTTTTCAAATCTTTCGTTGTTTTTGTGAAACTTAAAATTGAATCTACAAGGCCCTTTCAAAAATATTTGCATGTATGAAATCAAACTAATTTTTGATTCTCAAATATAAATTACAATTTATTTCCATATTTGTCCAAATTTAAATTCAATTCATTTTCTTCACATCAAGCCCAATTTCAAACCCAAAGTGATTAATTTCTAAATTAATCTCCATAAATTGAACATAGCTCCAATTTCTCATTTTCTTTTTAATTACATAAAATGACTTCAAGCTCTCTCGATTTTCCCTCAAAACATGAAATTAAAGTCATAAACTCCTTAGAAAATCATTTGCATGTATGAAACATTTATCAAAATCTAACCAATTCTACATTATCAAGCTCAAACCATAATTTGACTTCTTAAGTTAAATCAAATCTCAATCCCAAACTCATCATCTTTAAAATATGAATTAAAGTTCTAAAATCTTAAACATCCACAACGCATGTAATGTTAGACTTCAAATTTATGAAGAATGACAAGAAACTCTAACCCAAATAACAACTTTCATTATCAATTTCTTAATTATCAAACTTAACCCAATTTTCCTTAATTTCCTTCCAATTTTATGAAATTAAACCCAATTACTATTTAATTTTAGTTGCTAGATGATTAATCTACAAAAATTTAAGCTTAAAATTTCTTACCAAAAGCTTTAGTTGTTAAAATTCCTTGAGCTCCTTCTTTTCGTCACTTTTCCTTTTCCTTTCTTAATTGTTTTCCTTGAATCCTCACTTTCGAGCAAGCTTCTCTTCCAACAACAAAGATGAGGTGAGTTCTCTCTCTCTCTCTCGTTCTTCTTTATTTTCTTTTCTCTTTTTTTTTTTCATCTTCTTTGAGTTCCTACTCTCTGCTTTCAACACACATATATATTGATGCATATATATCATTTGGTGACTGAACACCGCACGTGTACAACTTGTCATCACACACCCACAAAATTGCTCAATACACCCACACCCACATACACCCTTAATTCTAGATTCTTTCATAATTTATTTTATGTTTAGGATTAATTTAATTAAGAATCACTTAGTCTTAATAAAATTTACTAACATGGTGGGGTCATCAAACTGAATAATTCTTATAGACCCCAAATTAAATTAGAATAATAGGCAATTAAAATTCAAATCTCTTTAATTAATTAAGTGCTAATCATTATACGTGGTGGGGTCATCACACATTCTTAGGTTGTACCCAATTTTGCACTGCCTCTATCTTGGATGAATATACAATCGCCCCTTCCCCAGATACCACATGGCCTAAGAACTTAACTTCTCTCAACCAGAACTCACACTTCCCAAACTTAGCATATAATTGGTGGATTCTAAGCAATTTAAGCACCACTCGCAAGTGTTTCTCATGTTCCTTCTCAGAGGGTGACTAAATCAAGATGTTGTCCACGAAGACAACCACAAAACGGTCTAAAAATTTTCAAAAAATTTGGTTCATCAAATCCATAAATACAGCCGGTCCATTGGTTAGCCCAAAAGGCATCACTAGAAACTCGTAATGACCATACTGCGTACGGAATGCCGTTTTCTGAATATCCTCCTCCCTTACCCTCAACTCGTGATAACCTGATCTCAGGCCCATTTTAGAGAAGCAACAAGACCCCTTCAATTGATCAAACAAATCATCTATATAAGCCATTGGGTACTTGTTCTTGACAGTTACCCGGTTCAACTTCTGGTAATCGATACAAAGTCGCAACGCTTCATCTTTCTTCTTAGCAAAGAGAGCCGGTGCTCCCCAAAGTGAAGTACTAGGGTGGATAAAACCCTTATCTAACAATTCCTGGAGTTGAATCTTCAACTTGCTCAGCTCGGCAGGTGCAAATTTATACGGTGCCATAGAAATCGGTGCTGTACCAAGCACTAAGTCAATAGAGAACTCGATCTTTCGATGAGGTGGTAAACTAGTAACATCCTTGGGAAAAACATCTGGGTATTCACAAATCACTCTTGGCAACTCAACCCAGACTTCATCACACTCACTATTCAAGAAGCTAGCAAGAAGACAACTAAGTTCACTCCGCCCACGCAGATCATATACCGGTGATAAGACTCTATCCACCCGGTCCCCCAAGAAGTAAAAATAATCACTGCTCAAGGTACATACAGTAACACTCTAACGGTAGCAATCTACAACAGCCCGATATGACGACAACTAGTCCATACCCAAAATAACATCGAAGTTAGACATGTTAAGCAATACAAATGCAAAAGGCAGTCAGTGACTGGCAACCTCTATGTTACAACCCCGACACCCCTGCTTCAAAATAATCTCACCACCAATAGGTGACTCTACACAAATAGGAGATGTTAACTAAGCCAACTCTAACCCCAAAACCGATGCAAATGCAGACAAGACAAATGAATGGGATGCACCGGTATCAATCAACACATTAGCAACTAAATTGCAAAACAAGAAAGTACCTCTCATAATAGAAGGCGCTGGTACTAGATTTGGCGCTGTAACAACATACACACGCCCGTATGTCTCTGCTCTACTTACTCACCTCTTGAAGCATAAGCCTGATTTACTGACTAAGCCGAAGAGGCTCCCTGATTGGCCCTCAAGGCCTGCGCTGATTGTGTAGGCTGGTGGCTCTATATTTGCCTCGAACCAGATGTGCCACCCAACTGTGGGCAGAATCTCTTCATGTGCCCCGCCTGCCCACACTGATAACAAGTGAGCAGTTGCCTTTTCCTCTGACTATGGCTCTGAGAACGAGCCGTAGACGGTATAGATCGTTGCCCTCCTCCTCTCTGTTGGCAAGCTGGAAACTTGTAGTCCAACTAGCCACACTTGTAAAAGGTAAAATCTCCCTGACCACCTCTCCCAGAACCTGAACTCGTCATTAGAAAAGCGGACCTCGACTGAGCTCCTTAGGACTACTGTGGGGTAGGACCCTTCTGTCTCTTATTGTCCCCCTGAATGTCCTGACTCCTCCTAGAGCCCCTCATCCTCTCATCCTCTATCTGCATCACGGTCTCCAAATGAGACGCCGCCTCCACAAGGTGTCCGTAGTCCCTAATCATCAACCTGACCACATTAAACATGAGTCTGGTCCTCAATCTCTCCTCGAACTCTAAATAACGGCGGTCCTTAGTTGCCATGAGTTCCGGTGCAAACCTTGACAGACTAGTAAATACGGTTTCAAACTCGGCCACCGGTGTACTCAACTACTGGAGCTAAGAAAACTGATCCCTCAACTTCTCTGAGGCAAGAACTTTTCCTAGAAGGTGTTGAAGAATGCCTCCTAAGTGACCCTAATGCGCCCACGCACATACTTCCACCACTAACCTACATTCCCCTTCAGTTGAAAAGATGTCAAGGTCACCCTCAAACCCCCATCTTCGATACCGAGCATCTCGAATGCCTTCACCATCTTCTCTAGCCACTCATCTGCTTTCAGTGGCTCCTTGGGATCAATCAAAAACTCATCCAGACTCGACCAGAAGAACTCCTGTTTAAAAGATGGCCCTGCCTCAATTACTTGGGCCTAGACTTGATTCTCAGTCTTGAGAATGTCCATGCATTCCCGCAATGCTCTAGCCATTTCGCGGGCCAAGGCGCCCATGGCCTATTGACCAAACTGGTTAGGCTACGTTGGCCTGACTAACACCTTCCTCTTGTGCCAGAATAACATCCGGTATCGGCATCTCCTGCTGTCTAGGCTTACCATGCTTACCACCACACCCATATCCTGACATCCTAATGAAGGTAATAAAAGATATTAGCACATTTACAAACGTGCCGAAGCTAATTCACTAACGTCCTAATATGGTGGACAACAGTAGTCCACTCCACGTAAGCACATAGTCACATAACCACCTATAAATTTCGTTCCTGGATACTGACCATCATGTGGCGTTGCCAGAGTTCCAATTAGAAACAACAGTGATCAAGTGCTCTTTTAATAGGACTTCTAGAAACCCTTAGACCCAATCAACATCCTAGGAATTAAATCTCATACACATATAATCACATAAACACGTTATCACAAAACATTACAAACATACGAACATCTCTGTCAAGCGAGATCAACCCATTGTGGTACTAGCCACTTCCCATGTACCCAAAGTATTCAAACCAGGTACGCTCTGATACCAAGTTGTAACGCCCCAAAATAAATATACTAAACCCAATTCGTAAGTGGAAGAATAATAGAAATAGTATACTTTCATTAACCTGAATTGATAAATAAAAGTGACACACACGATATACATTCATAAATGGTTTATCTTGAATCTACAACATGTATTACAAGTAGTAAAGAGGAATGAAAACTAACAGATATTTATATGCCCTAAAGGCTTACACCTTTCCAAGTCATTGCTTGGTTACAACAAAAGTGAGACTAGCTCAATACAAATAAAATACAATGATGGTTCCTCTTTATGGACAATAACCCAATAACAGTGAGAGACAACCTGACGAGTGTTATGTGATGCATTGCTCTAAGACCACCAAATAACCTCTCCAATCCAATATTGTAAAGCCATAATGGTATGAGCAATCCAATAGTATACCAAATTCTTAATGTTGATAGTACCAAATTCTTATTGTTGTTTTGCCAAAAGAAAATTCAACTTCACAAGTTTCAAAATTTCTATGCAGTTTTCTTGCTAGAAAATAAGTAGAACTATGCAAGTATTTGACCTATTGAGAAGGTGTTAGGATTCTTAATTATATGGAACTAGTCTTGAGTTTTAATCATTTCTGGTTTCTTGTGCTTCAACTCTCACTTATAAGCACACCCTTTACTAAAAACACAAGTAAAGGAGCAAAACAACTATTGAGAATTGGGCTCTGTGTACTTTCAGCCATTGGCCTTCTTTTGTACCACCTTGTCTATTTATTTTTAGAGATCACATTGTAGACAATTTGTTTGTTGTCTTTCTATTTTAATATAAGCAGATTAGTTTCAAACTTTGCATTGTGGATCCAAGTTCTCTATTTTGTCCAAATAGGACCATGGCACTAATGCACTGCACTCTCAATAGCATTTTCACAAACTTGGACTGAATTCAACAATTCAAAAATTTCAGAGCACAAATTGATGAGTAAGAGTGCCGATCCAATATCAGGCCACTCTTTAGTTGAATATTTTATGGATTTTGACCAGGCTTATTGTAGACTTGCAAGCATCCTATTATTTGGTGGCTTGAGGAGAGTTAAACACACATAAGAATTAAAACATTTATCTATGTAGTGAGCTGATTGAGAATTGAACTAGCAACCCCTTTAACTTATTCAAAACGTAAGGCACTTACCATTGCGCTACCTCTTGTATTGTTTAAAATTTTCTTTCTATTATTATAAGTATATGCAAAATATGCATTAAGTAAATATGAATCATGGAAGCTTGGTTTCGCTCTAAATATGGCTCTATGTAATAGTTAATGCATAAAATTGATTTCAGTGCTCTGTAGGTGCTCTCACTCCCAAGATATTTTCATCAAGGACATGAGAACACTCTCCTACTCTCGCTCCACTCACTAGCAGGTGGGGTAACTTGGTCTTTTGGTAAAGAGTATATTCCCTTGCGTTAATATGGAAATTTTAGGCGTCACATGACCATTAATTTGTTATTATTGTAACATTTTTTAGGTTTTTATTTTTTTTGGGTCAGATTGATGAAATGAAATATATGAAGCTTGACGAAAAAAAAAAAAAAGAAAAAAAAGAAGAAGTTACCAAGGAATTGGATCTGCTTGTTGCCTATTAGAACCAACTCTTATTGTAATTACATGTACAAGTACCCATCTAACTTATAGATTTGTTTAATTTGTTGATCAAAGTAATTTATGACAAAAATGTCCCATTAGTAAAGTTCTTAGACATAGCTATAAGTTGTTCATGGCATAAATTTTGGAATATAAAAAATATTTGAGAGGGTTTCATGTGCCCTAACACTTCATATGTTTATTCTTTCCGTTTGAACATTAAATTGTTGAGTTTCCATGCGGTTAAGTTAGCTAATGAAGCATCTGATTGGAATGCAAACCAGGAACACTTAGATAGGATTTCTCAGTTGATTGAGATTGAGGATTTTTAGTAGTGTATGTAGCCTCTATGAGCCATAGTCTTATCTATGGTTGAATCTTGTTTCTAATATATGTTTCCATGATTATGCATGAATCTACTAACAAACAAATACACCATGATTCAGACGTTGGCTTTATGTGATGCAATTTATACTTTTTTGGTTGTTGACTGGTTTTGCAGAGTTGGTTAGAATAAAGTTCCTTTTCAATGCAGAAGTCAAATGACAATGGGGATCTAGAAAGTTTGGTTCTGCTTTTAAAATGTTTGAAAATTATGGAAAATGCCACATTCCTAAGTATGGACAATCAGGTAAACTGAATATGCTTCCCCTAGTGCCCCCCCCCCTCACACACACAAAAAAAAAAAAGAAGAAAGAAAACACACACACATATAGAGATTAAGTTATGGTTAAGTAAACTTGCTGTTAATTTTTGCATTATCATTTGTTTTACTTTTGGCAATTATTTTTGTACAGAGTCATTTGCTTGAAAAGAAAGGGAACCTCAACCATCAAGGTTCTCCCCGAACTTTCACAAAAACTCATTATAAGTGTCATCAACATACTCTTAAGTATCTAATAGTGCTGGATGTTAACTTCTTCAATTTATTTTTGGGTTGGTCTCCTATGTCAATAATGTCATATACATCAATTCATATTTTGCTTAATCTAGTTTACATTCTAAACAAATTGAAAGGTTTCAAAAGTCAAAGAAAAAACAAAGCAAGAAGATATAAAGTATCATAGAGTGTTTGAGGCAGAAAGGTATCACGGGAAATTTTGAGAGTGGGGAAAGTTCAGATTCTGATGGACAAGCTTCTTGTTTAGTATATTATGTTTCTATGTTAATTTAGTTTAAACTTCTTCTTCAACTAGGGTAGAATAAAAAACTACTTTGACATTTAGGCACTAGAGGTCCCGGGAAAATAGTGAAATATGCATGTAAAGGCTTGGGAAACATCACAAACACCTTGAGACGGAGCAACATAAGTTGTGCAAAATTATAGAACAAGCACGTGGTTCTCGATCTGAAAACTACTTTGAAATTTGCACTATTCCAATGCTTAGGCACGAAAATAAGTTTTGGGGAGGGGGGGAAAGCTTCAAATAGGCACGAAAAGGCTCGAGAAACATAATGAACACCTCTAGAGGAACCAATGTAAATTGTGAAAACTTATAGAACAAGCACGAGACTCCTGAAAATTTACCATTGTATTCCAAACTTAAAGTAACCAATGTAAGTTATGGAAACTTACGAAACTAGCACGGGACTCCCAGTTTGAAATCTAAGTAGAAAAATACACTTTTTAACACTTAGGCTTGAGAATAGGCTATCGAGGGGCCAAAATCGTAAAACAACCACAAGAAGGCCCGGAGAACACCCCGAACACCTCGAGAGGGACCAATGTAAGTTGTGGAAACTTACGGAACTGGCATGGGACTCCCGGTTTAAAAACTAAGTCAAAAAATGCATTTTTTCCAACACTTAGGCTTGAAAATAGGCCATTAGGGGACCAAAATTGTGAAACAGCCACGAGAAGGCCCGGGAAACACCCCAAACACCTCGGGAGGGACCAATGTAAGTTGTGGAAACCTATGGAACTAGTACTAGACTCCCGGTTTGAAAATTAAGTAGAAAAATGCACTTTTCAAAAAATGTTAAATTGTATATTTTATTGATAAGATAGTAATTGTCTTCCTCCTTTTTTCTTTTTTTCTTTTTTTTTTTGTTTTGTTGCAGATTGGAGATTAGAGATGGACATGTCTGGTAATTTGGAGAGCAAAAGCTTGCTTATTTTGTGTTTTTGTTAATATTACCTTACATGTATTTTGGTTGCGTTGTAAAGTTTATATTTTTGTATATTTTAGGAGACATGTTTGGTAATATGCACTTGGAATTATATCTTTGTGGATATTAGGAGACGTGTTTTGTAATCCGCAATTGATATTGTATTTTTGTGGATAGTATGAGACATATTCAATTGTGGTATTTATGAAAAGGAACAAGTTTTTGTATTGATCTGTAATAGATATTTTATTAAACATGTAACATGTGCAAGGAATTGTTAGTGAAAAAAAAAATTGAAAATTTGAAATATCACCCCCATTTTTTAAAATGTTAATTATTATTAGTGACAAAATAAAAAACTGTCGCTATTAGTTTTCAAACAACTTTTCTTGACGAATAATTTTGCCACTAATGATATAGTTCCAACAAATAATTTCGTCACATTTGATGAATATTTCGTCACTAACTTGAAATATTGTCGACAAATTTATTTTTGTCATTGAAGAATTTTGTTTTGTGCTCATTTTAGTGACGAATTTTTTCGTCACCTTAATCTATATCATTGGTGAGGATAAATTTCTTCGCTAAAATCTCTATCTTAATATTTTGTGATGAAATATTCCGTCACCAAAACAATTAAAAATAAAATATTATTTAATTATAGTGACGAAATAGATGTTATAGAGGACAAAAAATTCAACATTTAGAGATGAAAAATTTCGTCTCCAAAAATAAAGAATAGGCAACGAAACAATTTTTCGTCACCAGGTACTTTTTGTGATGACAAATAGACTACGAATGTGGTGACAAAATTTTTTCATCACAGATCACTCTGGTGACGAAAATTTGATGTTTGGAGACAAAATTAGTTTATCACCAAAAGACCATTTTTGTTGTAGTGTATGTATACAAAACCATGCAACTCCCTTAAAACATTAACACATACACGTGTAAGAAGATGCATGCATCTGTGCCAACAGTTGGCACTGCTGGCAGAAAAATATCTGCAAAACACACATGTGGCTAGCAAGCCACTAATTCTGGTTGGCAGGCCACATCAGTGGCCGGTAGCCAGAATCTGTGGTCGGCAGCCCATAACAGTGGTCGGCAGGCCACAAGAGGTTGCAGGCTTGAAGATCTCTGGTTTTGGTCCAAAAATAAGGCAACAAGTGTGTAATGTTTGAAAGGCTTAAAGCTATGGCATTTTGCTGAGGACTCCGAGCACTCGACAAGCATATACACATTCATCATTGGGTGTGCAAGTGGTGACATCTAAGTCGTAAGGGTGGTCAAAAATGGGGTGTCTACAGTTGCCCTTCTTTGACAGAACTCGAAGTCATGAGATGACGTGAGTGAATATCAAAGCCCGAAGACGACCCATTTTTGCAAGGCCATAAGACTTGGACAAACAATCAAGACAAAAATAAATGGTTGCGTCCACAGGTGAAAATGAAAACTCATGATGCAAATGAAAACTCATGATCATGCAAGGTGATGCAATAATCAAACCAGTGTATCCGTTTGAAAACTGGACTCACACGCTTTGCGACGTCGGATATTTTGAAAACTCATGATCATACAAGGTGATACAATAAGCAATAACAGATGCAATAAGCAAGATAACAACATATGAATGAGCAGTTTCAAGCTTAAAACCAACACAGGTTCCATGCAAAAAGATCCAAAACACAATCTAACAAAGCCAAAATGCAGGACGAGGAAAGAAAACACCGCTCAGGGTTGCGTTTCGCACGTCCTGAGAAACTGAGAAATGAAAACTGCTCGAGGTCACGTTTCAAGTGTCCTGAGATGAAAACTGCTCAAGGTTGCATTTTACGCGTCCCGAGATAAAAGAAAAATTGCTCGGGGGCACACTTCACGTGTTCTGAGATAAAACCCACCCAGGGCTGAGCTTCACGCGTCCCAAGATACAAGAGAAATTGCTCGGTTTTGCGTTTCACACATTCCGAGATAAAAACACGCCTAGGGCTGCGCTTCACGCATCCTGAGATAGAAGAAAAATAGCTTGGGCTCGCATTTCACGTGTCTCGAGATAAAACACGCCTAGGGCCGTGTTTCACGTGTCCTGAGATAGAAGAAAAACTGCTCGGGCTCACATTTTATGCGTCTCGAGATAAAACATACCCAGGGCCACGCTTCACTCGTCTTAAGATAGAAGAAAAATTGTTCGGGCTCGCATTTCACGCGTCCCGAGATAAAACATGAGGCACAAAAGAAATGAACAAGTGCGGTAGATGGATAAAGTGAACAAGTGCGATAGATGCACGAAATAAGCGAGTGCGATAGATGCACCAAGTGAATAAGGTTACAAGGCAATATGTTGACAATGCATGTTCCATGCAGGAGAGGTAACTGATGTATGATGTTAATTGAAAGCATGTTCTATGCAAGAAACAAAAAGCATATTCTATACAAAATTAAAAGCATATTCTATGCAAAATTGAAAGCATATTTTATGCAAGAATCATGATTGATGCAGGACACACGTGCAACATAAGTATAAAGGCACATTCTATGCAGCAAAAGAGAACAAATACATAATTCGACAAAAAGAAATAAATCGATATTCGGTGACAACCTCTGATTTACCTCTCGGAGTTTTTTCAACATGTTCACAAAAGATACACCTCGTTCATATTGGCAAATAAGGAACATTGTGTGTCAAAACATGGTTTTGAACTCCCTTAGAATTAATCTGGACCCACTAGTGAACCTTCTACACACTTCTTGGAAAACAGAGACATAAAACAGCATCAAGACAGAGAGGAGGGCCACCGGCCACGCGTCGGCCACAAGGGAAGAACGCTGCCCACCAATTCAGCTTGCCCCACTCGTGACAGTTTCAGGGCAATATGGTCTTTTCACGCGTGGGTCTTTAAGTATACCTTTCTATACTTCATTTTCACACACCCACACATCCGAAAACCCTCTCCCTCTCTCTCTAGGTGCATCTTCTCTCTAGATTTGCGCTTTACACGCGTTTTCCAATACCCCTCACAAATTTTTTTCGTAAAACCCTCTTGATTCTCTACACTTTGAACCGATCAGATTTTGATTTTGTTGCTTTTTCTACATTTTCAACACTTTAGGCTTGTTCCCCTCAAGTTTCTCTCGGGTTTCGTGAACTTTCCTAGATTTTGACTTTTTCTCCCATTTTCTCTCTCCTAGGGTTGACTTTTTCCTAGTTTACCATTTTTTTCTCCAAATTTTCTTCACTTTTCACCTACTTTTCACCCATTTTCCGGATGACAGACAATATGCCTCACGACAGAGCTCCTCCCGAGGTTCTACCTGCGTTTCCACCTATAGCCGAGGTAGAGGAGCCAGCAATTGCCGAGGTCGGCGGGGCGGCTGAGGACATTAAAGCTAACCTTGAGGCGAAGTTCGCAACAGAGTTCGAGCCAGAGCCGTTACCACTAAGAGTGCGACCCTTTGATCCGGCGGCATTTCATCCCTGCACACATATATTACCACTTGGAGGCATCAGGCGTTTCAGTGACTTCACTCGTAGCGTACCAGAGGACTTCCTACTAAAGGAGTCGGACTCCCATCTTTCTTCCAACGCTACTGAGGTATGAATTCTGTTTTCATGCATTTCTGCCTTTCATTTAACTGCATTTCTTGCAATGCCTTTCATCTGATTGCTCTTTCATCATTGCCTAATTCACTTTTTTTTCTACCACAGGGAGCCTCCCGTGCCTACAAGGGGTACGGAGCGACGATGGCGAGGGACTGGTACGATGAGCTCCCTGTCGGGGTCCGTGATATTGTCGATGAGGCTGGCTACTGCTTTTTCTACTCCGGACTGTCACGCGTCATAGCGAGCCACCCCCTTCTCGGAGCGTTGGTGGAGAGGTAGTGGAACACTACCAATTCTTTCCACCTTTTTACTGTTAGGGAGATGACGATGACTCCATAGGACTTCGCCATGCTCATAGGCTTAGGAGTAGGGAGTGATCCGATCCCCTTTGTCACAGACATGGGCGAGTGGGAGGCCGCTTGGATCCACCCGCTGGGGGACACGCCCACCACTATACAGTTCGGCCATGGTGAGATATAGTTGGTTTGCCGAGTAATTCCGCGGGAGCGAGCCAGAGACACCAGAAGAGATGGAGCAGTATGCTCGGGGCTTCCTGATGTTTGTCCTCAGTACCACCTTGTTCTTGAACAGATGGAACACCATAGATTTATACCTGCTGAGCGCCCTGGCGACCCTACTCTGGGTTTGGTTTTATGACTGGGGCGGAGCTGGCCTCGCCACCCTCTATAGCTGCATGAGCTCCACTCTCTGCATGAGGGGAGAGCGGGTCGGAGGCTACTGGAGAGCCTGGGAGGTTTGCACTTATACTTTCAACTTCACATTTTCTACTTTATATCTGTTCAACACCTGTGCTTTCTGCTTTGCACTTTCTGTATCTGTTCATACCGTTGCTTTTTTCTTTGCACTTTCTATATCCATTGACACTGTTGATAACCACTACCCTTTCCTTGCAGTTATAGGTTTATGCGTATTTTCTGGCCCTTGCTCCAGAGCCTATGGAGGAGATCCCCCCTATTGTCCTTTACTCACGACAGTACGACAGCCGGTGCCAACGCCGAAGTCGCGAGACCTTCGTCTTCTTCCACTGTTATTTCGATACAGTGGTCGCCGACGAGGTAACTTGAAACTCACAGTCATTTTTGCTTTAATACTGCTCTGATTCACACTTTGGCAACTGATGGCAACTAACAATCTGTACATTCTCTATTTGTAGATCACGTGGCAATCCTGAGCGACGATGCTGGCAGGGATGAGAGACTAGTATGTGGGAGATTGAGGCACATTTCGCCCGGATTCTACTGGAGGGCCTAGTCTGCCGGGCTTGGTTTTTGAGCGAGAGATTTGTACGCCAGACTGTGGGCTCACCTGATCCAGTCGTTCTGATGCCACCCCCAGCGTCTATGAGAACAGTGGATAGCCTACCAGTTGACAAAGTCATACAGTTCATGGTAGGCCTAGACGCTGACTTCTTCAGAGGAGAGGGCGACTACACAACATTCATTCAGATCCATCTTATGTCTCCTCTAACGGGCGCTCACGCAGGTAAGGGAGTAGGGGCTCCTGTGGCAGGCGAGGCGACTCGGGCGACCAGGGCCCATACTAGTTGGGCTCCTCCCCTTGAGCAGACTACCCGTTGGCCAGAGTTTCCTATTGCGCTCACATGCTTGCGGCTGACTAGGAATGCTTACCAGATTCCGATCGAGCTAGTAGAGGATAGGCACGAGTATGTCGGAGTTCGAGGCACGTCTCAGGTATGGACCATACTTTACAATTTGCACCCTACATTTTCATTTCAGATATGTTTATTACAGACATTGATTACCCAAATGCGCTTGCAGGAACCTATAGAATATACAGAGAGCCTCCTCGAGCTGGTCCCTTCTCTGATGGGCATGGTGCAGAAGAGAAAGATGCTGCTTGGTCTCTACGGTATCCAAGTAATTTCCTTCAGTTCAACATGCATTTCATTACTAACTCTGTTTGTGCATCACGCTATCATATTTCCCGATCCATTGGTACTTCAACTGTAGTCCTTCCTAACTACACTGATACATTGCATTGGCATACTGTACTCACACACTGTACTCATACTGTATCTGATTTCTACATGACACTTATTCTGCATACCATACCTCTATCTGATACACATACTGTAGATGATATGTTGACAAACTTTCTTTTCAGATTCCATCTATACCGAGGGCACAAGTGGTAGTAGCAGCACCAGTACTGGCAGTACCTCATCTAACAGCAGAGAGGAGAGAAAAACAGGCCCCAGCTCGTGGCTGAGATATGAGTTGCGGTCGAGACAGGGATAGGGGCACCTGAGGCCAGAGCAGTCCTTTAGAGCCCATTTTGAGCGACGATGATGCTGAGACTACTAACTCCAAGGAGGCAGTGAGTCGACATGCTGAGTCATCTGAGAGTGGAGATGATGATGCTGGCTCGAGGTCTGAGAGCAGAGGTGATGCTGAGACGAGCTCTAAGGCAGGGAGCAGAGATGATACCAGCTCTAGTTCAGAGCCTGATTCTGATAGTGGTGCTGATGGAGATAGTGCCCCCGAGTCCTTTCCAAGAAAGAGGACGAAGAGGGCCTCTCGAGCCTGAGGCGACTGGCTCCGATTTTTCTTTTGTACTTTTTTCTTAGTTTCTTTTTTGTTTGGTAGAATTAGCACATGTATAGCTTCAGATGGGTTTTATTTTTTCTCTTTTGAAACTTGTACTCTTCTTTTGTAAAAACCATGATCAGAATAAAATCTCGCAGTTTTTATAAAAAGTGTTGTTATTTTTGCATCGTGGGCACCATATTTGCATGGAACGAAAATAAAATCGAATTTAGCAAGAGAGCGCTTGATTGAAACAATGTTCTTAATCGGGTAATGAGCTGACCAACAACCAAAATAAAAAATACAACGCGATAAACAAAGCAAAAACAACTCAAATACAAAAGACTTAAAACAAGACCTTAAAGCACACAAAGATCAAGACAAAACACATGCTGCCAACACTGCCCAGCACACAGGTGGACGGCAGGCCAAAAAAGAGAGTTGTCGGTCAAAAGAGGTGGCTTGCCGGCCACAAGTGTGAGGAACCTCCAGATTGTTGATAGCTGGCTTCCACTCACAGCCTTATCTTCTACAAAAGGTTTTGCTTCGTGATTTCTTCTCCAGAACCTTATTTCAGTTGCTATTTCTACCACAAATAGAGATATTCCTTGCCAAGAAGCTCATAGATTGGACAGCTACTTTAGACGGCACAGAAAAGGTAAATTTCTGGGGTTTCAGCATAAATGCACTTTTTCCGTTGAGCCACACTCCGCGTTGCTTTTCGTTCCTCCATGTCGCGGCCCAATGCTGGGATCCGATTACGCATGTATTTCTCTTTGGAACATAAGAAATGTACCTGACTCTTGAAGAATTTCGGGCATTGATGGAAACCCAGCACAATAAAAAAATCATGCCTCAGCCTCGTTTTGGCCACTCCCAAGCTTTAGGGCTGATGTGTGGGCTCACTTTGCACGAGGCTCGATCTTTGGCCCACAACGGAGAGCTAGATATACCCAGCTTGATTCATCAATTTTTTGACATCAGTGACAGAGGAGACCTTCTCTGGCGAGGTTTCTGACAGCATGCCCTTTGTTTATGCATGCTTGCACATTTGCTTCTCACCCTTAGTTTCGGCGTATCTAGCATTTGGTTGATCGAAGTAGCCCAAGGTCTGAAAAAAGGTAAGGGTTACATTGGTTTGGCGCTCGCCGAGACCCTGATGGGCTTAGATGCTTTTCATCAGTGATAGACTACCAGGTTCGCGAGGAGTCCACTACTTTTTCAGGTATTGTTTCCCACCCTTTCTCATATGTATTTCTCACATTACTCAGCATTCATGCTCTATTTTTCTCTTAAAGCCCTTTTCTTACTTTTCTCTCAACATACATCTCTCTTATTTTTCATCCGTTCCCAGGTATGGCTTATGGATAAGCTGAAGGTAGTGGACTCTTGCCCCATGTACTCAACTCGAGCTTATTTCTTCCGCCACCAGCTAATGGATTTTCCCAACGATAGATGGTGGTGCAACTGGGTGTGCAGCAGGTCTACAACCGACATAGCTTGGCGTTGCCCCTGGCTTAATCTAACCGAGATGAGTTATAGCATGGCTCGACAGCCTGGCATACAATTGATCGGCCTCACACACTACATGTTCTACTTCCTTTTTCGGTTCAGACGTCAGTTTGGGCATGATCAAACCTGCCTAGAGGAGGGGGTAGAATACCCGACTTCATTCTCGATTCGTGCTTCACACTTAGCTAGGTACCTCACTACCTAGAGGACGAGGGAGCTTTTGGCCCCTACCCCTAGTTTCAGTTATGCCTTTTCTGGTGAGTGCTTGGCTTGGCTCGAGGATAAGGCATAAGTCGGGCCTACTTTGGCTTTAGAAGCTTCCGCAAGCATGAGCAGAGGATGCAGGAGCACCTAACTCACCTATGCCCCTAGTTTATTGCTTTGACCTTTCTTTTCAAGTTTTATGATGTAATAAAAGCAACTTTGATTTGTATCGGAGAGTTGGAGAACATTATGTTGAAATCAATGAAATTAAAGTTGTGAGCACTAAAAATTTTCCTTTTGGTCAAAAAATGGTCTAAGTTGTAAAAAGTAAAATTTTGAACAAAATCAACTTTGATTAAAACTTTCCAAAACCATTTTCGAAAAGGATCACCACCTGACACGCAGGGAAATAATCCTCAAGATGTACAACCCCGAATCAAAAGATCATAAATGCCCCTAATTGAATACCACTACTACTCTGCATTATAACCAGCTTTTCTTCCCAAAATGAAGATCACAACCGAACTAACAGATAATGGACAAAGGTGACCTGAACAGAAAAATGGACAGGACAGTTGAGTTAGAGATGGTTATGGCCAAACTTCAAGATGAAGTTGCCTACGTATCGCAAAGATGGGAATCAGGCCTTACGTAGTTCGGTTCTAGTTCACTTGAGTATTAACTCTCTCCTTTTGCGCTCTAACTTTTGCCAAAGTCGCCCCATTAGGGTTTTCAACCTTGCGAGCTCAATTTTTATTTATTTCTAATTTTTCATGCTCTAACTTTTGCCTAGGTTGCCCTTTTGGGTTTTCGACCTAGCGAGCCTCTCAGGGATAGTATTTCTTCAACTTGTTCATATTGATTAATTGTAAAAATTTCAAGCCATCTAAGTCCATGAGAATAACCGCTCCACCTGACCAGATAGCTTTGATGATGTAAGGACCAACCCAATTGGGTCTGAACTTGCCCCTAGGGTCATTAATGGGAGCTCAGTTGTCTTTCAGCACCATGTCTCCTTCTTTGAGATTCCAAGACTTAACTTTCTTGTTAAAAGCCCTGGTAATTATGTGTTGGTAGCCCTGAACATGATACAATGCTTTCAGCCTTCTCTGATCAAATAGCATTAACTCCTCAAATCTGCTATGTTGCCAGTCCGCCTCTGCTATCTGACACTCAGCCATAACTCGCAGTGATAGGACTTCTATTTCAATTGGCAAAACGGCTTTGATCCCGTAGATGAGAGAAAAAGGAGTGCCCCTGTAGACGTCCAAATCAAAGTTCTGTAGCCCCAGAGCGCGAATAACAATTTATCTAGCCAATCCCTGTAGGTCTCAACCATCTTCTGCAAAATGTTCCTGATGTTCTTGTTGGCGGCTTCAACAGATTCATTATTTTGCGGCCTGTATGTAGATGACTTATAAAAATTCACATTATATTTCTTCAACAAGTCTATCACCTCTTTCTTGAAGTGGGAGCCATTATCTGATATGATCTCATTTAGGACTCCGTCCCGGCAAATGATATTGTTTCTGATAAACTCAGCCACATGCGATGCCTTCAACATTGCATAGGACTGAGCTTCCACCCACTTTGTAAAATAATCAATCGCCACCAAGATATATTCATGTCCATTCGATCATTTTGGCGTGACTACACCGATAACATCGATTTCCCAAACTGATAAAGGCCATGGCGATATCATGTTGTACAGTTTTGACGACAGGATATTCATGCGATTGACATGAATTTGGCATTTGTGGCATCGCCAAACAAAACCAATACAATCCTTCTCCATGGTGGACCAGTAGTAACCTTGTCTGAGAATCTTTCGGGCTAGCATCACTCCGTTCTTGTACGCTCCGCACTTTCCTTCATGGATGGCCTCCATCAGGCGCTTTGATTCCTCTTCTTCGACACACAACTTGTGCATTCCCAAATGACCTCTTTTGTATAGGTTACCCCCGCAGATGATAAATTGGACGACCATTCACCGTATTCCCCTTTTGTCCTTGGCATTTGCCCCTGGTGGATATGTCTCATTTTCTAAGAAATTTCAAATGTCATAGTACCTGGGTTTTTGTCTTGCACTTCATCTATCGCGGCAATAGTTTCATAAGTCCACGTGTATTTCTACTCGATGATAATCGGACGCATTCAAACTCCAAGTGGGATGTCTACCATAGAAGATAGAGTTGCAAAAGCATCAACGAACCTGTTATTCTCTCTCAATAGATGCGTGAAAGTCAGCTTTTCAAACCTAGGAATCAGAACGTATGGGGTCTGATGGTAAACCTTTATCTTTTCTTCTTTGACTTTCCAGTCTCCATTCGCTTGAGAAACAACTAAGTTCGAGTCCCCGATGATGTCCAATCTTTTTGCCTCTAGTTCCAGGGCAGCTTCTAAACCAACAATACACGCTTCATATTCTGCTTCATTATTGGACACCTTGAATCAGAGTTCGAAGGCTAAGGGTATATGGGAGTCGTCGGGTGTTATCAGCAACACACCTATCCTATAATCGTACTGATTGGATGCTCCGTCAAAGTACATCATCCAAGTTTCCTCCTCAACTTGCAGAATAGCTTCATCTAGGAATAAGTATTGCACTGCCTCATCTCCTTCTACCAAGTGGTCTGCCAGGAACTCCGCTACAGCTCTTCCCTTGACCGACTTGCAGGTGACATATTTGAGATCAAATTCGGAGAGAAGAAGCAACCAACGAGCTAGCGTACCTGTAAGCACCGGTTTCTCAAAGAGATATTTGATGGGATCTAATCTCGAAACCAGGATTACAGAGTGAGCTAACAAGTAATGCCTCAACTTCCTGGTAGCCCATATCAAGGCTAGGCAAGCTTTTTCCAACGGAGTATAGCGAGCCTCATAATCCAGCATTTTCTTGCTCAAGTAGTAAATGGCTTTCTCGACCCTATCTTCAGATTCCTGAGCGAGCATGCATCCCATGGTCGTGTCTGACACTGACAAATACAAAATCAAAGGCTTCCCCAGCTCTGGTGGCGACAACACAGGCAGATTCTGGAGGTACTGCTTAACCTGCTCAAAGGCGAATTGACATCGATCATCCCATCGGAATCTCTTCCCTTTCTTTAGGAGACCAAATAGTGGTTCACAAGTCAAGGTTAATTTGGAAATGAACCGTCATATGAATTGCACTTTACCTAGAAAGCCTCGCACCTCATTTTCAGTCCTCAGTGGTGGCATTTCTAGGATGGCCTTGATTTTTGAAGGATCTACTTCAATGCCCCTCTGTGTGATCAAAAAGCCTAACATTTTTCCTACCGTTACACTGAAGGTGCATTTCTACAGGTTTAATCTCAACATGTTTTCTCCGATCCGTTGAAAGAATTTCTTTAAGGCAGTGTAGTGGCCCTCTCTTTCTTTAGACTTGACAATCATGTCGTTCAAGCACACCTCAACCTCTTTGTGGATCATGTCATGCAGAATGGTAATCGCAACCCTCTGATAGCTAGCTCCATGTGGACTTGCCTTTTTCTGTGCCCCTGCCTTTCGGAAAGGGTTTGAAAAGAAGACCTTACAGTTCGGACTCCCGCGGTTCTGAATCTAGTCTCACAAAGTGCAATGTGAAACTGATAATCACCAAAGAGTCCAAATCTGGCAAACCTTTTTGGAAAATCGATTTTAAATCAAATAATGCCAAAATTGGACTGCTTTGCCAGATATAGAGTCGCCACCTAAATATTTTATTTTTGAAAAATTTAGGAAACCTTGACTCGTGCCAAAGGCCACGTGTCCGTCATTACCAAAGTTGCCTCGGTTCGGGAACTTGGGTACGAGGGGGGAAGGTCATGAATTGAGCACTCCCACTCAACCGATCAAAGATCGGCCTCTACTGACCATGATATATTTTATAAACATTATGTGTTCTTTCTCCGGTTATTAATCTAACCTTACTATGTGATGCGCACAAGCAAATATAGACTAAATCCCAAGAATTAGAACATTTCAAGTCATGTTTGTTTTGCGAAAATGGTTTGAATTTGCGACCCTCAAGTAGGCTTAAAGATGCGGATTTGCCACCAAACAAAGTGGGCTTAAAACGCACATTTGTTGAATCGTTCCAATTCAAACAACAAGCCTTCATCCACAGGCATTCATGCAGTTTAGCATGTAAGCACATAGCCTCATGGAAAGCATGCGAAACATGGCAACGTGGAAATCACACCCATGCAAGTATGCTAAAGCATAAATCTCACCGAGTACTCCGAGCCAAAACAAAAACTAGTTAGAAAAGTGCATAATCCTAACTATGTTTAAGTGTCTAATGCAACACATGCAATGATGTAACTAAATAGGCTTGGCTACTTAATCATGGTATTTGCAACACTTTGATAGCATGCTTTGAAACATGTATTCAAAAAAGTATTGAAATCGCAATGCAGTTTGAATGATGCGCCGAGCCTCGGTGCATGCAATACAAATGAATTGATGCAAACATGCGAGCATAAGGTATGCTAATTGAAAATGTCCCTACTTTAACCATCAAAAGCGATTAAATAAAAGAGAGAAAGACGTAAGGTGGGAAGACATACACACACGCACGCACGTACACTTATTACAACATTACGCCCACGCGAAGGAGGGTTCGAATGAATAAGAGCTAAGCTAATCTAATTAAGCTAATTAGACTAATTATTACAAATCAAATGAATAACTAGCACACTAATTACTAACTATTACAACACTTTAATTAACTAGTAAACTAATCAATTAAATTACAACACAAAGGCGAATAAACTAAGCAATTAACATATTAAACTATGTTGCCACTGTTCTGCCTCGGGAAGTGGAAGACGCATGCTCTCGGTTTTCTCCCCGAAAACACCTTCGTTATGCTCTCAAGAGGCTCTGTTTGCAGGGTTGAGCAAACTCCAGGATCTTTCTGCTCCACCTTACCAAATATTTGCTGAAGGTTACACCAATGGCCTGCTGGCCATGGATGGCTGCTGCCAGCCATCTGCTGGCCAAAGGGGTGCACTGCTGGCCACTGGTGATACATTGCCGGCCACTGTTGTATGGGATTACCATGCTGCAACAGAGCACAAACAGAGCAAAATGAAGGTTTTTCCAAGGGTATGTTTATACTGTACCCCTACTTATCATCTCAAAACCTCAAAGGAGTGGCACACTTGGATCCAAAACCACCAATCAAGCAATTTCATTGTATGATGGCCAAAGATCCAAGTTGTACAATTTTGATAAATGCACAAATAAGACTCGAAGGACCACTACCCTATCATGCATGATCAGGGGCAATGGAGACCAAGGAAAATGGCACATTTCATCACTATTGAGTATGAAATGTCCTATTTGCCTTGTGTTCAAACTAACGTCCGGTTTGAACACATGCAATGCAACACAAAGAATGCTTATCTTGCCTCTTTTACTTGCATGTTTTGTTTACTCATTTTACATTACCGATTCATTCTTTAATCGATTAAGTCCAAAAGTGAATGTCCTCTAATGGGAAGATGGCTCAAACAACGAGTTGCTTTGGGCATGAAAGAGGCATTACACTGTTGGTAATGAACTCCCTAAGGGATTAAACCATTAGGTGCAACACCTCAATTCCACACTTAGGCAAACAAGTGGTTTGAAACCACTTTCAAAGCAAACAAAAGAGTAAAGAATGGAGGGAGATTGCAAAGATTTAAAGTGCTGAAATGGAGTGCAAAACAACAGTAAAACATGCTTTGAACTTAAAACAATGATGATTAAAGCATGAAAACACCAAGCTAGTGAAGGAATTAACCTTACAACTATGCAATACAAGCCTCAACTGAATTAACCAGCCCAAAACAGAGCCAAAACAAGTCAAAAAAGAGGCAAAAACATGCTGGACTCAAGCCAAATTAAGCTAGAAAAACATGCTAACTCATGAAGCTAACTAGGCATGCAAACAGGACACAAGGAGGAGAGGCTAACCCTCCAATTTTGGACTTCAAAACAAGGTTTTTACCACTAAAAAACCTCTGAGATTCAGTGGTTAAAAGGCCCAAAAATGTTGGTTTGAAAGTGATGAAAAGATAGCACAAAAGCTTAACAAGTTAAAAAACAAAAGGGGTGGACAACCCCCTAACTCAAAAGAGCTCAAATTACCACTTTTAGGCCTCAAAAATAGAACTTTTAATATGCCAAAACCAGCTCCAAAATAGTAGAAAAAGATGGCTAAGCAAGTATTGAAAGTAAGCTTAAGTAACAAGTGTTATACCTCTTGAAGCGAAGGCACAAAATAGGCAACAATCCAAGCCGAAACCACTTGCTAGAGCTCAAACCAAGTCTCAATGAACCTCATCTCAAAGAGAAGTAACTTCTATCAAGGAAGTGTATGCAAAAGTGTAGAGAAAACAAGTTTCAAGGCACAAAATTGTAAGAGAGAGAGAAATCTAGAGAGAGAAATAGCTTTTTTTGTCTTCAAATTTTTCTAACCCCCCCTCCACATGCAAGAGAGGGGTCCTATATATAGAAAATACAAAAGCCCTTCACAAAGATCCAGCCACACACGTGTTGGAAGATGCATGAACCTGTGCAAACAGCTGGCACAAAATATCACAAAATATCTACAGAAAAGACTGATGGCCAGTCGGCCATCAGTAATGATCGGCAAGGCTTCATTGATGGCCGACAAGGCACCTCAATGGCCGGTAGCCTACAAGAATGGCCAGCAAGCCATCAAAAACTTCACCCTGAAAAGGCCCAAGCATGATCCAAAGATGAGGCAAAATGGATGCTGGGTTTGGAGAACTCAAACCTGTGGCATTCTGCCGCGGACTTTGAGCGTTCAGTGGGCAATCAAACTCATTATCGGATGTACCTACAAGAACATCCATGTACCGGCAAGAACATCCAAGTCTTAAAGGGGCCGTCAAAAATGAGGTGTCTACACTCCAGCGTTTTTCAAACCAAACGGCATAACTCGGTAGCAGTAGGTACCCCACGATCTAGTGAATGCGACTTTCTCCCTATCCTCAGGCGCCATCAGAATCTGGTTGTACCCGGAAAACCCATCCATAAAGGATAGCAATGCATGGCCCGTAGTGAAGTCTACTAACTCATCAATGTGCGGCAAAGGAAAATCATCCTTCGGACTAGCTCTGTTTAAGTCTCGGAAGTCCACACACATCTAGATTCTACCATCTTTTTTCGGCACTAGGACGATGTTGGCTAACCAAGTCAGATACTCAGATACTAACAAGAAACCTGCCTCGATTTGCTCAGTGACCTCTTCTTTGATTTTTAGTGCCAATCTAGACGGATTCTACGCAACTTCTGCTTTATAGAGGGATCTAATGCTATACAATCTCAGGATCAATTCCAGGCATGTCTTCGTAGGACCACACGAAAACATCTTTAAAATCTTTTAACAAATCAACTAAGCGCTCACGCTCCTCCGAAGACAACGTGGACCCGATCTGGACCAGACGCAGATCTTTCTCAGTACCCACATTAATGGCAGTGATTTCATTAGCACAGGGTTTAGGAAACCTCTCATCCTCTTGATTAATCAAGTTTTTCAAAACTAGAGGAATTCCTTCCTCTTCGTTTTCATTAAAATTCTAAAAATCCTAGTCAATACAATAAACCAACGGCATAGAGAAGTACACAGAATCAGCAGAATTCTCATTCAAAAGGTCCAGATCTTCGATTATAGACTCAAAAGAAAAACTGAATGAAGCCCTAGACAGGACTTTGGTATACAGGTTACCACCCCCAGAAATACAAGACTCAGACTCAGACTCAGAAGAACTGGAATCTGATCCTGACCCCCACAGACTCAGGGGATCAGATTCTAGCTCATCATCTGACTCGAAACTAGACAGATAGCCTTCCTCCAGCTGCCAGATAAGAGATGGTGCCTCTGATACATTCAAAATGATATTGGTTGGGTTCACACCTAGTTCTTCCCTGATCACGGAGATAGTAAGGTTATCCCCCAAGTCCTCTAGGTCAGCCGTAGGATCTGTCAGGAGACTAGACAGTGCTGCCCCTACTCCAAGTTCACTGTTGTCTGAGTCACTTTCTATGCTCTATTTAGCTTTGATGCTTGGTTCGACCCTTTCTTCATCATCATTGTTCTGCAGCTGCAGATCAAAAACGATATCGAACCCAGGGACACGCTGCTTCATGGAATTCACCCAAGGCTCGGGAAAATCACAAAAGGGGAAATCTTTTCCTTCCCGAACAAAGGGTTAATTCAGCATTCCCTAGATTGGCCTGTGGATGAGCATATAGTGTTTCTCAGCTTGCTTGGCCTTGGCTCTATCTCTGATTTCTTCTCCTTTCCTAATTTAGTCCTCTTTGGTGGGTACATAGCCTAGACCAAAGGCGTGTGGGTTATGCGGCACATTTATCAGTGCTGCAACCCCTTTTCGGCCACTTCTTCCGAGCCCCATTCCTGGCATATACTGCAGTTTGTTCATGAAATAGATAGACTGGGCACTGACATATATGCCCTCATCTGCAGCCAAAATGGTCTGCACTACCCTGGCTTCAGCTAGAGTGAAGCCCGAGAGGAATACATCCTCCTTGCCATGGGTGATCTCTAGCACTGGCATAGTTACCTTTGGCGGCGGGTGAATGGATGAATTCCCAAAAACAATTGTCACTCCTCCCTCATGAGGGTACTTCAACATTTGATGGAGAGTGGAGGAGACAGCTTTCACATGATGCAACCAGGGCCTCCCTAACAGCAAATTAAAGGTAGCCGACACATCTAAGACATAAAACTCAACCTCCTGTTGAGTTGGACCCACCTAAAATCTAACTTGCACCATGCCTATGACCTCCCTGCTCATATTATCATACGCTCGAATTACTTGGGTTGTGGGCACAAAGTCCGATTGCATAGGTTGTGCGAGAAGGACAGACATTGATGGCTAAACCGGTATCTACCAACACCACCGGTACCCATTTCTCCCTATACTCTGCAAATATATACAAGGGTTTGCTGTGAGTTGAGCCCTCCAGTGGTAGTTCTTTGTCAGAGAAGGTTAGGGCTGGCCTAGCACCACCTGGGAAGACCAATCCCATAAGCTGTTTGGGGGTAGCGTCAATAGACAATTTAGCCTTGTCCATTGCTGACAGTACTGCCTGTCGATGTACTCGGGAGTCCATGAGAAGACCCCAGATTGAGATGTCAGCTTGGATTTTCTTAAACTGTTTCAATACTGCCTCTTCTTCCAGTTGCTTCTCTTTCTGTTTCTCGACCTCTCTGTCTTTTCCAGATGCCTCAGCTTGATCTAAGTGCGGTGGCTAAAAATACCGCCCACTTCTTGTCATGTGATCTATCTCTTCTGCGTACCAAGTGTTGTGTGGAAGGCACTCACCCCAATCTTCATCAGTGTGAGCCAAATGTAGATCGTCATCCTCCCACCATACACCTCCAGCAGCCGACAAACAGTTGTCTGGCTCCGTTCAGATCACTTTCACATCACAAGTATCCCCCGCGGGGTGTTGGGCCAGTATTGCTTTCTGGTTGTCTTCAACCCTCTCTTGTGCAAACTACTTCAGCGCAGCCAGTTTTCCAAAACGATTTGCCGGATTTGGACTCTTTGGTGATTTATAGGTCTCACATCGCACATTGTGAGATTAGATTCAGAACCGTGACATTGAGTCCGAACTGTAGTAGCTCAGAACAAAACGAGATTCGCGCCTTCGCAAGAAGCACGGATATCGGAGAGTTACCGGGAGCGCGTCTGCAGGTTGGCCTGGCGCCACCTGGGAAGACCAATCCTATAAGCTGTTTGGGGGTAGTGTCAATGGACAATTTAGCCTTGCCCATTGCTGATAGTACTGCCTGTCGATGTACTCGGGAGTCCATGAGAAGACCCCAGATTGAGATGTCAGCTTGGATTTTCTTAAACTGTTTCAACACTGCCTCTTCTTCCAGTTGCTTCTCTTTCTGTTTCTCGACCTCTCTGTCTTTTCCAGATGCCTCAGCTTGATCTAAGTGCGGTGGCTAAAAATACCGCCCACTTCTTGTCTTGTGATCTATTTCTTCAGCATACCACGTGTTGTCCAGAAGGCACTCACCCCAGTCTTCGTCGGTGTGGGCCAGATGCAGATCGTCATCGTCCCACCATACACTTTCAGCAGCTGACAAATAGTTGTTTGACTCCGTTTGTATTACCTTCACATCACAGGTATCCCCCACAGCGTGTTGGGCCATTATTTCTTTCTGGTTGTCTTTAATCCTTTCTCGTTCAAACTGCTTCAGTGCAGCTTTCTGTTCCGTGTCTGCAGTGCTCACAGCGCCCAGTCCCTGAGCTGAATTTTCTATGCTAGCGTTCTCCGGCAGCTTTCCCTTCTCATCGGCCCTTCCGGCCATTACAGCGATCCCTGCTTCTTTTCCATCCGATTTCATTTCAATTCCTTCCTCCTTATTCGGCTCATCACTCAACCATTCAGAGTTGTCAGTTGATCCATTTAAATCGAACCAGCCAATCTGCACATCCCCTTGATCCTGCTTGTCAAAGAACCGGAGGTTGTCTAAATCCTCCTCGAGTTCCGCCAATTCATCCAACCCCTGGCTCGGGCCATTTTCCCTAACCACATTAACCTCTATGAAGGTTGGCAACACCACTTCGGGCTTGATTTGATCAGTTGGCACAATGTAGCAGCTTGGATCGTACACCCTGTTAGGTAAATCCTCAGAATTCTTCGACAATGAACTCATACCATCCTCCAAGGTCGACTTCCCTTCTACTGTAATTGTCACCGCCATAGGCTTGGTTTGGGGGTTGGATGTGTCCATCATGCACAAATCTGCACCTTCAGGAATAAACACAGTCGGTCTTGGTAGGTGAGAAGGGATAATATATACGCTGGGGTCATAAGGGATGGTTAATGTATCGATCAGGTGGAGATTTCGAGGTAGGGGGATTTAATTATTGATTGGGAGTGGATTTGTGGTTACGTTGGGTTTTTGAGGTGGAGCAATCACCTTGTTGTCTATGAGATCTTGAATCTCATGACGTAATCGAAAGCACTGATCGGTGTCATGACCATGCTATTGGTGAAACGCGCAATATTTTGAGGGGTTATGTTTGGGTAGAAAGGGATCAGGCAATGGGCAAGGTTCTAATGGTTTGAGGTGCCCTTTTTTGACTAGCACCTTCATGGGTTGAGATAAGGTCATATACAGTTGATTGAAGGTTCTCTAGGATCGGTTAAGATTGGAGGGTGTTTGTGAGCTCGTGTTGGCAAAGGGATCGGCAGTTTTGGTTGTAGTGACAACGCTTACATCTGACGGCCTCGCAGCTGTGCTATCCCCGGCAACATTGGAACAATGTACAAACGGCCTTTTTGCTGGCTCCTTCTCATCTGTAATCAGCCCCTGTTTCATGGCGTCTTTGATTTGCAACCTCATCTCATGGAGTTCAGTAAATGTGAACAGAGGTAGGATGGTGGTCATTTTTTGCAATAGTTTCACGTGCAGATTGCGGACAACTATCCTAATATGATCCTTCTCAGAAAGCCTTGTGGTCATCATCGAGGCCTTAGCTCTCTACCTAGTCACAAATTCTGAGAAGCCCTCCTTCGGTTCTTGGCGTGTTGCCTCGAGATCACGAGTTATAACCTCGATTTGTGTATTGTACGAGTACTGCATGATGAAGGCCTCGGCCATCTCCTCCCAATTCTGCTTGACAGAGTGTTTCAACTTGGCATACCATATGGCCGCTATACCTAACATGGTCCGGCCAAAGAGAGACAACTTTTGTAGTCTAGTCAAGCCCATCAGCTGCAAGATGTCCGAAAATAGCAGAAGGTGAACCATTGGATCTTGGGAGCCATCGAATCGATCGATGTGCAGCATTTTGAACTGATTTGGCAATGTTATTGCATAATTGGTATCCCCATCCTCTATATCCAGGATGGAGTTAACACCTTGTGCTCTCTTGAATAACTTCTCCAGTTTATTGACCTTGAGTACAGTTGGGTCAACCTCAAACTCAAACGAAGCCTCAGTTTGATAAACAGGTGTTTTGGAGGCTTGTGCTAGAATCAACTCGGCTGGATTACCCTAATTCTCTTGGGTATTTGCAGTATGAGTAGTGGCTCCGGGTGTTGGGATACTTGTGGGAGGCGCATGGGATGTAGAGGCCGCAGCTAGCTGTGGTTGCTATTGTTGTAGCCTATTTATTACCTTGACCTGACGGGCAGTGACATCGGCCTGACGGGCAGCATCTTGTTGTAGGGTTTCAACTGTTTACTGTAGATGATGAATCAATTCCTCCATACTAACCGGGGGATACTGTGTAATCGGAATAGGCGAGTGATCCCGTGCTGGACTAGAAGTAGAAGACTATCCCTGAACCGGACTAGACACAAGTGAATTGAGGGGTGACTACTGTAAAAACTGAACTGGTGAATTCTGCCTGATTCTCCTCCATCTTGTAACCAGTAAGAGTGAGGTAAACACGGGCTGTCCCCAAACAAGATCCCCGGCTTTGCAAAGCCTTCTGACTTGGGTCTAGAGTACTTGGGGGATATCCGAACTTTCTGAATTTATGGTAATAAACTACCTAGTAAAAAGAAATAAAGCAAAAAGAAAATAGTAATCAGAAACTGCACAGCACCTCAGCTAGTGATGTTACCAACACAGATGTCATCAAAGCTGTAGGACTACACTCAACACTGAATTCTGCCCCCAAAACAGATACCAAACTCGCAACTAATATGCACATTCCTGTACAGTTTCATTGTAAAGCACATACCAGTTAAGTGAGAGCCAAAACACCCCTATGAGGGGGTAGGGTTACCTTGTCCTAGTTTCGTCAAGAAGTAGGGTTCACTATTCAAACAAAGCAATTTTCACACAATCCTGCATTTCAGGTGAGCATCCTATCTTAGTTTGGAACAGTCTCTATGGCTTTTCGATATGCAACTAGGCCGAATGGTCAAAAGGGTACCGCAGCAAGACTACCTAATATACCTCTCACACCAAACACCGAGAAGTGAAAAGAGGATCAAACAGTACAGCGGTAGTCTAGATCTAAGGGTTGTGTTCTCATCATGGCAGAGCCCACAACTGGTTGGCTTTTTGGCTAGTTTTTAGGCAAGCCTCCAACAAACCGTCCAGGAATAGCAGATGGCAAACACAATGACTTAAGCGCACAAATGTAAATGCAATGCAAAGAAACATATAAGTGTAAATAAAATTTCACATCATAAATTTCAAGTCAAATTCTCTAAATCCCCATCAGAGTCGCCAGAAACTGTAGCTCGACTTTTCATGCCCCATTCCGGAAAATGAATAATCCCTACAGTATCAGACTCCCATGGTTCTGAATCTAATCTCACAAGTGCAATGTGAAATAGATAAACACCAAAGAGTCCAAATCTGACAAATCTTTTAGAAAATCGATTTTGAATAAAAAATGTCAAAAATGAACTGCTTTGCTAGATACAGAGTTGCCACCTAAATATTTTTGGAAAATTTAGGAAACCCATGACTCGTGCCAAAGGCCACATGTCCGTCATCACCAAGATTGTCTCGGCTCAGGAACTTAGGTACAAGAGGGGAAGGTCATGAATTGAGCACCCTCACTCGCCTGATCAAAGATCGACCTCTATTAATCATGATGTGAATTTTATTTACATTATATGCTCTTGTTCCGATTATTAGACTAACTTACTATGTGATGCGCACACACACAGGTATAGACTAATTTGCAAGAATTGGAATATTTGGTTCATGATCGTTTGCAAAATTGTTTCGAATATGTATCACTTGAAAAAGTGATCGCATGTAAACATTACTCAAATTATTCCAATTCAAGCAACTAGCCTTCATCCACAGGCATTCAAAATAGTTTATCATTTAAGCATTTAGCTTCATGGCAAGCATGCTAGACATGGCAACAATCACACGCATGCGATATGCTAAAGTGAGTAAAGGCTCACCTAGTACTCCAAGCCAAAAAGATGAAAGAGTTAGAAAAATACATGATCTTAACTATGCAACATAACTAATGCAACACATACGATATGCAATTCCTAAGCTCAACTACTAATATAGCATATGAATCATTTAAATAGCATGTGGTCTAGACACATATTCAAAGAATGTTTAACTAACAATGCAAGTTAGAATGATGAACCGAGCCTCGGTACATGCAATACAAGTGGATGCAAACATGGAGAATGCTAAACAAAACATGATGCCTTCATCTAACCATCATAAGCAGGTAAATAAAAGGAAGAAAGACGTGGGGTTAGAAGACATACACATTATTACACTATTACGCTCTCACACAGGAGGGTCCAAATGAATAAACTAGCTAACTAATTAAAGCTAAAATAATTAATTAACTAGTACAAACCTAAACGAATAATTTAGCTAAACTACTTAACTAATTATTACAAACCGAATAAAATAATTAGTTAACTACTCTAGCTAATTAAATAATTACAATACGAAACGAATTAGCTATTACAAAGCCACTACTTCAAGCACAACATTAATATTAACATCACTTCATGGATTCTGAGAATCGAGGAAGGGTTCATGCATGAATGCGATTTTACCCGAAGAAGCCACTGTTTTGCTACCAGATACCTCTCTTGCACAGTAGAACACTTACACTGTTTTTCCACCTCAAGACCAATTTTGTTCTACTTCAAAAGTACACTGCTGGATTTTGCACAAGTGGTCGGCAGGTTAGAAGTGATGGCCTGCCGTCCACTGATAGTGGTCTGCCGACCATTGTTGCTTGGTTCTTCCTGCTGTAATAGAGAGCAAACAAAGCAAGAGCAGGGTATTCTCAAGGGTTGTTTGCACAACTCACCCCTCCTTATAATTAAATAGCTCAAAAGAGTGGCAAAATTTGATTCACAAACCATCAACGGATGCAATTTCATTGCATGATGGCTCATGAACCAAAAATGTGCAACTTCAATTAATGCAACAGAACAGGACTCTCAAAACCACCTCCCTATCATGAATGATCAAGGGAAGTAGTTGACAATAAATCTTGAGCCGTTTGCATCACTCATGAGTATGAAACGACTCAAGACTTAAGGATTCAATTAACATCCGATTGAACCCAACCAAGTTATTACCTTGCATCACTTTTACTCTCCAATTTTATTACTCCATTTTAAATTACCAACCATTCTTTAGTTCATTAAGTCCAAAAGTGAGTTTAAGTTCTCTAAAAGAGAGAAGTGTCAAACCAAGGGTTGGCTTAAGGCATGAGAGAGATGTCATGCCGTTGATAATGAACCCCTAAAAGGGATTAAACCATTAAGTATGACAATCTCAATCGCAAGCTTAAAAGAACAATAGGTTTGAAACAACTCTCAAAGCAAAGCAAAAGCCAAGAAAAGAGGGAGGTCGCAGAGGTGATTAAAGGTGATCACAAGTAAGGAAAGCCATAAATAAATGCCATCAACTCAAATAGGATGGTGGCTAAGGCCTACACCACCAAACCTATGAGGACAATTGCACTACAAGTATACAATACAAAGATCAAATGCAACAAGAAGCTAAAAACAGTCCTAAAATAGTGCTAAATTAGTCCTAAAACATGCTGGAATTAAGCTAAACATAGCTAGAATAATAAAGCTAAAACATGGAGCATGCTAGGCTAGTAAACAAACACAAGGAGGGAAGGCTAACCCCTACAATTTTGGGACTTCAAAACAACATTTTAGCCGCTAAAAAAGCTCTAAAAATCAATGTTTAAAAGTTCAAAAAGAGATGGTGTAAAGATGGGAAACACAAGGATAAAGGCTAGAAGAGCAAAGTGGAAAGAATGGTGAACCACCCTTTCACCCTTTGAGGCCTTAAACCACAAGTTTCAACCCAAAAAGACAAAGTTTATACGGCTCAAAAACAAAGGAAAAACAGTAAGAAAAAGAGTAAATAAAGCAAGAAGAAAAGCAAAGCTTTATACCTCTTGAAGAGGAGAACCAATTCTAGGCAACAAATCAAGGCAAACACACCCTCAAGAGCTCAAACTAGGCTCAAAGGTACCTCAACTCAAAGATGGTGAGGTTTGATTTAAAGTGTATAGGCAAAAACTTGCAAAAAGCTAAGAAATTGCAAGAGAGAGAGAGAAAAATAAAATTTTTTCTCTAAAAATTCCAACCTTGAAAATGGAAGGGGAGGCCTCTTATATGTAAAAAACCATGCAACTCCCTCAGAAATATCAATACATACACATGTAAGAAGGTGCATGCATCTGTGCCAATAGCTGGCACAACTGCCAGAAAAATATTTGCAAAACACACTTGTGGCCGGCAGGTCAAAAGAGGTTGCAGGCTTGAAAATCTCTGGTTTTGGTCCAAAAATAAGGCAATAGGTGTGTAGGGTTTGAATGGCTCAAAGTTGTGGCATTCTGCTAAGGACTCCGAGCATTTGACAAGTATATACACATTCATCATTAGGTATGCAAGTAATGACGTCCAAGTCGTAAGGGCGGTCAAAAATGGGGTGTCTACAACTGGCCCAACAACTTCACACAACGTGCACTGGCTAACAACTCACTAACGTTCCACTTCAGGAACCTCGGGAACATGTGTGCATATTTGGCTTCCACTATTGATGTGTGTTCACATAACTAATACTACAAAACGGACCAAAGCAATCAACAAACTGAATGGAAGTAAAAAAAACATCTTTACATACCCCAACAACACCCAAAAAAAAAAAAAAAAAAATAGTACGACATGAATACCAATAATAAATTGTTCAATACACTTAACAGCAAAGCAATCACACATCCGGTTACTTTATGTGGTGTCTGATAAAAGTCCATAACAGAACACATCAACGTACCACGTATCGCACCAATTCAATCGTATAACTTCATCACATCCAAATTGTCCATGTACCGGATAAATTCCCAGCTTATAGTTTCTCCATAAGTTGAAAAAAACAACTTCACACAAACGTATAAGCAAAGCAGTTCCGCGGTGTCCTCATAATCCATCGCCGTACTTGTAGCTCAACTTTTTCGTGCCTCCCTTTCGGAAGTTCGAAATAAGTCTTACAGTTCGGACTCCTGCGGTTTTGAATCTAATCTCACAAGTGCAATATGAAATTGATAAACACCAAAAAGTCCAAATCCGACAAATCTTTTAAAAAATTGATTTTGAATCAAAAATGCCAAAAATGGACTGCTTTGCCAGATATAGAGTCGCCACCTAAATATTTTATTTTTTAGGAAATTTAGGAAATCCATGACTCGTGCCAAAGGCCACGTGTCCGTCATCACCAAGATTGTCTCGGCTCAGGAACTTAGGTACAAGAGGGGAAGGTCATGAATTTAGCACCCCCTCTCGGCCGATCAAAGATTGGCCTCTACTAATCATGATATAAATCTTATGTACATTATATGCTCTTGTTCCGGTTTATTAGGCTAGCATTACTATGTGATGCGCACATACAAGTATAGACTAACTTGCAAGAATTTGAACACTTCGAGTCATGTTTGTTTCGAAAGTTGTTTTGAATATGTACCACTTGAAAAAGTGATCGCATATGAACATTACTCGAATTATTTCAATTCAAGCAAATAACCTTCATCCATAGGCATTCAAGCAGTTATAGCACTTAAGCACTTAGCCTAATGGCAAGCATGCTAGTCATGGCAGTCACTCACACTCATGCAAGTATGCTAAAGCACTAAAAACTCACCTAGTACTCCAAGCTAAGAGAAAACAAAAGAGTTAGAAAATTATGCATGATACCTAACTTATGCAATATGACTAATGCAACACATGCGATATGCAACTAATATGCTCGGTTACTAATATGGCATATGAAGCAATGAAATAGCATGCGGTCTAAGCACCTATTCAAATAAGTATTTGAACTAACAATGCAGTTAGAATAATGAACCGAGCCTCGGCGCATGCAATACAAATGGATGCAAACATAAAGTATGCTAAACAAAACATGATGTCCCTAAACTAACCATTGTAAGCTAGTGAATAAAAAGGAGAAAGATGTGGGGTTGGAAGACATACACATTATTACATTACGCTCACATGAAGGAGAGTCTGAATGAATAAGCTAAGCTAACTAGCAACTAATTAAGCTAAAGCTAATTAAGCTAACTGTTACAAAACAAAATGAATAACTAGCTAAACTACTAAACTAATTATTACAACACTTGAATTAACTAACTAATTAACTAACTAATTAAATAATTACAACACAAGTGTAATTAAAATAAGTAATTAAACTAAGCAACTAAGTACTCCGCCTCGGGAAAATGAGGGATGTGCATGCGTATGCTCGGATTCCACCCGAAAAGACCACTGTTTTGCTCCCGAATGCCTTTGTTTGCATAGTTGAACATTTTCAGAACAACTTTGCTCCACTTTACCAACACTCTGTTGAGTTTTGCATCAGTGGCCAGTCGGCAGATGAAGGTTACCAGCCACCAACCGGCCATGGAGGTGGTCTACAAGCCACCTACCGGCCACTGATGCCTAGTTTCATCTTGCTGCAACAGAGGACAAACAGAGCATATACAGGGTATTTTCCAGGATTGACTGCACAACTCACCTCTCATTTTTATGAACAAATCCAAGGAGTGGTGAACCGAAGCCACAAACCACCAATTCAAGCAATTTCATTGCATGATTTTTTGTGAACCCAAGAGTGCAAGTTCAATAAATGCAAGAAAAAAAGACACAAACCTCCTCCCTTTCATGAAAGATCAAGGGAAGTGGTTGACCATGGAGACTTGGATCATTTCATCACTAGCAAGTATGAAATGGTCCAAGTTTCATGTGTTCAATTAACGTCCGATTGAACACACCAAGACACAATCAAATTCTTATCTTTGCACAATTTTAGTTTCAACTTTTAGTTACTCCTTTTAATTATCCTTCCATTCTTTAACCAATTAAGTCGATTAGTGAGTTGAATCCTCTAAAAGAGAAGGAAGTGTCAAACAATGGGTAGTTTAAGGCAAGAGAGAGGTGTTATGCCGTTGATAATGAACCCCAAAAGAGGATTAAACCATTAAGCATAGACCTCAATCTCAAGCTTAAACAATCCCAAGGTTGAAACAACCCTCAAAGCAAACAAAGAGTGAAGAAATGAAGGAGGTTGCAGAGATTATGCTTGCTGAAATTAAGTGAGAAAAACACTAAAACAATGCAATCAACTCAAACAAGTGGTGTCTAAAGGCCTAAAACACCAAGCTTGTGAGGACACTTACACTAGAAGCATGCAAAACAAGACTCAAATAACTTAACCAACCCAAAACAGAGTTAAAATATTCCAATTAGAGGTTAAAACATGCTGGAATTAAGCTATAAATGGCTAGAAAATATGGGGTGTCTACACATAGCTTGGAAGGACATGGAGCCAAGAGCTTTCTTTTATTTATTTGATGTAATTATTTTTGTACAAGCCTTGGGCTTTCACTATATTGAGTTGAACTCATTTGGTTGTACCCAAGCATGGACTTGGAAAAATGTAACCATTAGGGCATAAATCTTACTTGAGCTTTCTTTTATTTCAATTCATATACACAGGTCATATGCTATAGATTCAGGATCTAGGATTTATGAATGTATACACGCATATGTCATCTTTTGTATGAACAAGGAGTATAAATGGAAATATCATATATGATGTTATTGATCAATTCTACAAGATGTTATGATGTGGGTGATTATCATTATTTCAGGGCGTTACACCTTGGGCTTTATTTTTATTGAGTTTAACTCACTTTTGTTGTACCCAATGTACATCCTTTGTTAAATTCATTTACAATTGGCATATGCTATATATTCAGGATTACGATTTATGAATGTATACACACTTATCACTACAAGAAATAAGGGTTTTGGCGACGTTTTTTTAACGGCGTTTTCTTAAACGTCATTTTTATTAATATTTAACGACGTTTTAAAAACGTCGCATATTTGTTTAATTAAAACAACACCGTTTTATGATTAAAGGCGTTTAAAAACGCCTTCAAATGCGGTACGTCACACGCGCTTATTTTGAATCTGATAATAAAGCCTTTGTAAACCCTTAGGTCTTCAGACCTCTCAATCCTCTCTAACCCTTATCCTCACGTCGCCTCTCTCTCAATCCTCTCTAAACATTGAATCTCACATTCAAATCTCACAGATTCACCAATTTCGAAGCTCTACCTCCACCGCCATCTGCACCGGCGAGGTAGCGAGATTCATCGATTCACCGATTTCATAGATTCACCGATTCAAATCTCACAGATTCACCGATTTCAGATCGATCTGCATCGCCACCGCGATTTCGATTCAGATCGGTCTGCACTGCCACCCCGATTTCGATTCTCTCTCTAGATCTCTCTCTCAGAGATTCATCTTTGATTTCATCTCAGAGCGATTTTGATTTCTCTTCTCTCTCAATTTCAAAGCTCCACCGCCACCACCATCTATGCAAGCTTCCATGGCTTAGCACCTCATCTTCTTATCTCTTCTACTTTGTATATACATATACATATATGTATATTTATCGATTCTCTCATGTACATACACGTATCTGTATAGACACCGATCGATAATGGAGCAGAGCTTCTTCGATTTGATCTATTTTCTACACTGCCCAGGCCTCGCCGAGACATTCCTTGACGCTTTACTCTCCTCAGTCCCGATTTGGCTCGCTGTCATGATCGGCCTTGTTATCGGTTGGTCCTGGCGCCCTAGGTGGACCGATTTGGCTCACTGTTATTCCTCAAGGATTTTTAGTTGTTAATGATATGATATGAATGTTTTCAGCTGATTTACCCGCTAGATAAATTCTAATTCTGAGCAGTCTGATGTTCAGAATTTTATTTGTTGGATAATCATAAAGTTGGCTTTCACCTTATTACATGGAGTCTAAATGTTGTCATTTTTGGATTTGTAGACTGTTGTTCATCGAAGTTTTGCAGTAGTAGATAATCTTGGTGAAGTTTCTGCAAACGCACAGGTTATAGATTTCCTATCATATGCAGTGTATTGTGCTTTGTATCTTATTTATATAACTGAAATGATCTTTGGTTGGGTTTCAGATTCAAACAGTGTGCTTCGATAGCCTTGGTCTTATGCTTGCGCCTTGAACATTTTGTTCAGAAACAATCTAAGGTTTTTACTTTTCATCTTCAGATTTTAAATAAGTTCCATAGTGCCACTGTTAATCTTCATCAAATTGATATTCTATGATCGTCCCAGCCTTTTGTGATAGCTAAGTTGACCATATTGTACATCTTACTGCTGCAATTCAACATTGTAGAATTCTTTTCCCTTGTTTACATTATATTGCAATATGTTTAATATTGATTAGTTTGCTAAAAATTTCTATTTTATATAACCTGTGCTCCCCATGAATATGTGATTGAAAGGTATAAAAAATTTATGACTTTTTAACTGATGTGATGTATCCAATTTGCTTAAATTTGGGTGAGTTTTGATCTCAAGTTGTAAAATTTACTCTAATTTGAGTAAAAGCTTTATTTGATACTAGAAGTGGTGTCATTTTATTTTAGAAAAATAAAACTGTAAACTATATGATTGAATTCAAATTCTGAAATCAGAGGGGAACAGATTTGGAAAAAAATAAAAATAAAAAACCTTGAATTTAGGGCATAACTAACCACCTAATTGCTATATACGGACACTTTGGGAAAATCGAAAAATTGAGACAAACACCAAGTTGAGCCTTCTCTTTATAATAGTATAGATAGATAGATAGATCGATAGATAGATGAAACACTCCAATGGACAAAATCCGGTTGAAGTATAAATTTGAGTAAATCTTCAGTGCTGACAGAGTTGTATATTTGGAAGTTACAAAAGGGTCTTGAAAATTTTGAGTAACATTTGAGTCTTCCCTTGATTAGGATAAAAACATTGGGTAAAACTCAAATTGATATTAGTTTGAGTGGAGAGGTTTTTTAAGTGATTTTTATCCAAATTTAAATTTGATATAGGTTTTGTGTTATGAATTGGAGATGCCTTAGGTTTCAAGTATACAAAGTATTAAACAAGGTTCTTACTCTGTTGTAGGTTCTGAATCCACTTAGCCCCCAGTTTTACTACAGATTTGTTTTTTCAAATTCATGGGTGTTTGTTTCAATGAAGAATTAAACAACACAGATAAGTCAATGTCTAATCCAATCCCAGCTTGCATCCACCATAGCTTTTAAAAGGATAGATGCTGGATCCTTTTTCTTCCATAATTTCTCTTGGCAATAAATTTCCTTGCTTTATGGGCTCACAGAAAGTGTTGGGAGTTCATAGCAATCTTGAAGTGTTGACAGATTGTCAGAAGATAGATACAAGTAATAAAAGGAAAGGATTCTATTAAAGTGCGAATGTAATTAAAGATTATCTTTAACAGGTTCATATACAGGTTCTGGGAGTTGGTTCATGACCTGGAAATCTTTAGGTCCTTGTAGACACCCCATTTTTGACCGTCCTAAAGACTTGGATGTCATCGACTGAGTGCTCGATGATTGCGCATTTTTGCACTCGTTTGGAGTCCCCAGGGTTGTCGACTGCGCGCCTTGCCTCTGATTCTCTGAACTTTCTTGGTTTTGTGTTTGTTCTAAGCTAACCTATGGTCCCCCCCTTCTGCCTGGAGGGAGAAGTAGGGGTGTAGACCACTTTTCTCCCCTGACAGCCAGTTTTCTCCCCTGTAGACCACTTTTGGTGGTCGGTCAGCTAGGGTGGGTGGTCGGTCGACCAGCCTAAGTGGTCTGCAGCCTGCCACCACCTTCTCCTCTCTTTGTAGACCCTTTTTCTACCCTGCCAGCTAGTTTTCTCCCCTGTCGACCACCTGAGGTGGTCGGTCGACTAGGTGGGGTGGTTGGTCGACCACTTTAAATGGTGTACGACCTTTTTTCTGCTTTTGCAGATATTTTTGGTGCCAGCTATGCCAGTTATTAGGCACAAAATGCATCCTCTCTACATGTGTAGGGAGGGATTTGAGCAAGCTTTGGCTTGCATTTCTATATAAGGGGAGATGTCTCCCCCTTGAGAGAGGTTCAGAATTTTAAAGGGCAAAAACTCTCCCTCTCTCTCTAGAATTCTCCCTCTCTCTCCATATTTGTGCCTTAAAGGGTTGTTTATTCATACTTTTGCACACAAACACCTACTCAAGCACCTTCATCTTGTTGCTAAGGTACTTCTGAGCCTTATTTGAGTGGTTTTGACCTGATTTTTCCTCAGAAGTTACTGGTTTTGAAGTTATGCTTCAAGGGTGAGAAATAGCCTCTTTAAAGCTTTATTTTCATTGCTTATTTAGCCACCTTTGCATGCTATTCTAGGCTTTGTTTTCAACTACAAAAACCTTTATTTTAAAGTGTTTAAAAAGGTTGTTTGAGGCTTTCTTTGAGTTAGGGGTGGTTTACCCCCTTTGGTGGCTTGTTTTGCTTTGATTTGTGCCATCTCTTAAGGCCTTTGGGACCATCTCTTTTTGGCCTTCTTACCACTGAAACTCAGAGGAATTTCAGTGGTGGAAAGGTGGTTTTGAGGTCCCAAATGGGTGGGGGTGGTCCCCCCCTCCTCTTCTCTTGTTTGCATATGTTGATGGCCCATCAAAAGAGCATGTGTTTCTACTTCTTAGTGGCTTTGTGTAGGCTCATTTTTGTGACTTTTTAGACCTACCATAACTCTATTTTTGGCAGTATTGGTCACCTCTTGCATGCTTCTTGTACTTGTAGTGTAATCCTACTTATAGCCTTGCAAAGTAGCATGTCTTTGTGCTTTGAATTGGCTCCATTTCAGCATGTTTTTAGCCATTATTTGCCATGTCATAACTCATTTTTTGGCTGTCTTGGTCATCTCTTGCATGCTTCTTGTACTTGTAGTGTAATCCTACTTGCAGCCTTGCAAAGTATCATGTCTTTATGCTTTGAATTGGCTCCATTTTAGCATGTTTTTAGCCATTATTTTCCATGTCATAACTCTGTTTTGGATTGGTTTGGTTTCCTCTTACATGCTCCTTGCACTTGTAGTGCAATTTTGTTCACTAGCCTAGTGTATTTGGTGTTTTAGCCTATTGATCTAGCATGTGTATGCTCTACTCCAGAATATTTTTAGCTATGTTTTAGCATGCTTTAGGTCTGATTTGAGTGGTTTTGGTCATGCATGCTTGGCTTTGCATAGCTATAGTGTATTTGGCTTTGCTAGCCTTGCACTTTGAGACCTCTGGCATGTCATATTTGAGCTTTTTGCATGGCATAGCATCATTTGGCATGTTATTTCAGACCATATACCTCTGCCATATTCTTGCATTTATTTCCCTTTTGTTGTGTTTGAGGTTTGGGCCTTATGCTTCACTTGTGAGCCAACTTGCATGCATGTTTGTCTAAGCTTTTGGGCTATCATTTCAGCATGTTTTGGCCTTTGATTTGGCATGTTTTAGGTCTGTCCATAGCTGGTTTGACCATTTGTGCTTGATATTGCATGCCTCTTGTGTGATGCTCTTCACTAACCTTAGTGTTTTTGGCCTTTAACATGTCTTGCATGCATGTCTTGCATGATTTAGCGTCTTTAGCATGTCATTTCAATGCTGAAATATATGCCATTGCATCCCACTAATTCACTCTTTCAAACCTAAAGGACTCTCACTTTTGGACTTAACCAATTAAGGGACTAATTGGTAATCTAAAATGTGTAAACAAAATGAATCAAGTAAAACATGGCCAAGATAAGCATGTTGTGTTTATTGCATGTGTTTGGATCGGACGTTAATCCAAACACAAGAAATGTGGGACGTCTCATACTCATAGTGATGAAACATGTCACATTTCTCCGTCGCCTACGCCCTTGATTGTGCATGATAGGGTGAAGGCCTTTCAAGTCTTATGTGTGCATTCATTGAGTTTTGCACAAGCTTGATCCTTTGGCCACCATGCATTAAAAATGCTTGGTTGTTGGCTCGAGAGTCAAGTGCCATACTCCTTTGAGCTTGAGATATGATAAGGAGTGTGGAAGTGCATACATTTCCTTGCAAATACACTGTCTTGCCTCTGTCTGTGCTCTGTTGCAGCAACAGGAGGAATTTCAGCCATTAAGGTGTTCTTGAGATCAGAAAGAAGCAATTTGGAAATCGGTGTAATTTTCAAAGATTCAAAAGAGTGCAAACAGAGGCGTCTTGAGGCAAAGCGGTGGATTTCCGGGAGGACGCAACCGAGTGTGCATTTCTTCCTCGCCCGCGAGGCCATTTATTGCTTCTGTTAGCTAGTTGTAGTTAATTACCCGTGTTGTAATTAATTTAGCTTAGTGCTTTGTAATATTTTAATTAGCTTAGATTAGCTAGTTATTTAATTTGGTTTGTAATAATTAATTAGCTAGAATAGTTAGTTAATTAGTTGGTTTTTAATAGTTTTCTTAATTAGCATAGCTAGTTAGCTTTCATTTTATTTTAACCCATTGTCGAGAGGGCAAATGTTGTAATAAGCGTCTTCCAACCCCACGTCTTTCACCCTTTTACTTATCCGCTTTTGATGGTTAGTTTAGGGCATGTTTCAATTAGCATACTTATGCTTTGCATGTGTGCATCATTCATTCGTATTGCATGCACTGGGCTCGATGCATTATTCAAACTGCATCGTATTTCAATACTTACTTGAATACATGTTTCAAAGCATGTTATCGAGTATTGCATTCATATGCCATCTTAGAGAGCTGAGCCTACTTAGTTGCGTTTTGCATGTGTTGCATTAGGCATTATTCACATAGCTAGGATCATGCATTGATTACTAACTAGCTTCTGTTTTGGCTTGGAGTACATTATGAGTGTTTATGCTTTAGCATCCTTGCATGCCTGTAAGTGTTGCCGTGATAGCATGCTTGCCATCAAGCTAACTGTTTATATGTTTAATTGCATGAATGCCTGCGGATGAAGGTTGGATTGTTTGAATTGGAACAATTCATCAAAGTGTGAGTTTTAAGCCCACTTCGCGGAGTGGCAAAATCATGTTTTCCTAAGCCCACTTGAGGGTGGCAAATCCACGTCTTAGCCTACCTTCAAGTAGCAACTTCGAACCATTTTTGAAAAACAAACTTGAGATGTTTTGTTCCAATTTAAGCGATCTAGTCTATACTTATTTGATGTGCGCATCACGTAGTAAGCTAGCTAATAAACTGGAATAAGAACACGTGTTTTCAAAAATAACATATCATGTTAATAAAGGTCGATCCTTTGATCGGGCGAGCAGGGGTGCTCATTGCATGACATTCCCCTCTTGTACACAAGTTCCTAAGCCGAGGCAACTTTGGTGATGACGGACACGTGGCCTTAGGCACGAGTCAGGGATTCCTAAATTTCCCCATATCAAAATATTTAGGTGGCAACTCTGAAATCTGGCAAAGCAGTCCATGTTTGGCGCTTTTTGATTAAAATCGATTTTCCAAAACGATTTGTCA
>NW_021024608.1:332012-430787 GCF_004153795.1 Camellia sinensis | reverse complement strand
TGTGAGATCGATAAATCACCAAAGAGTCCAAATCCGGCAAATCATTTTGGAAAACTGATTTTTAGAAAGAAGTGTCAAACATGGACTGCTTTGCCAGATACAGAGTCGCCACCTAAATATTTTATTTTGGGGGAATTTAGAAAACCCTGACTCGTGCCTAAGGCCACGTGTCCATCATCACCAAAGTTGTCTCGGTTCGGGAACTTGGGTACGAGAGGGGAAGGTCATGCAATGAGCACCCCCGCTCGCCCGATCAAAGATCGGCCTTTACTAACATGATATGTTGTTTTTGAAAACACATGCGTTCTTATTCCGGTTATTAACCTAGAATTACTATGTGATGCGCGCAGCATACAAGTATAGACTAGATCGCCTATCGCCTAAGTTGGAACAAAACATTTCATGTTTGTTTTTCGAAAATGGTTTGAAGATGCTACTCACAAGTAGGCTCAGACAGAGATTTTGCCACCCTCAAGTGGGCTTAAAACTCGCATTTGATGAATTGTTCCAATTGAAGCAATCCAACCTTCACCCACAGGCATTCATACAGTTAATCACTTAAGCAGTTAGCCTCATGGCAAGCATGCTAAACATGGAAACACTTACACGCATGCAAGGATGCTAAAGCGTAAACACTCACAGTGTACTCCGAGCCAAAACAGAGAACTAGTTAGAAATCATGCATGATCCTAGTTTATGTTAAGATGGCTAATGCAACACATGCGAAAATGCAACTAAAATAGGCTCGGCTATTCTAAGATGGCATATGAAATGCAACTTGATAACATGTATTCAATTTGGAATTGAAATACAATGTAGTTTGTATGATGCGCCGAGCCCGGTGCATGCAAAACAGATGAATGATGCACGCATGCAAGTATAAGGTATACTAATTGAAATATGCCCTAAAACTAACCACTGAAAGCGGATAAGTAAAAGGGAGAAAGAAATGGAGGTTGGAAGACATGCATCGCACACACGCACGCTTATTACAACAATTGTGCCCTCTCGACGGAGGGTTTGAATAAAAAGCTAACTAGCTAATCTAAGCTAATTATACTAATTATTACATCACAAAACTAATTAACTAACAAGCTAACTAATTAAGTACAAAACGAAACTAATTAACTAACAAGTTAACTAACTAGTTATTACAACACAAATAAGCAGCTAAACGCATTAACTACTTAAATACAAAACAAAGCATAAGCTAGCTATCAAATTAACCTAGTAAAGCAGTAAAGAGATGCCCTTAGAGGGAGAAAAGTGCATACATGCCCAGTCGCCTCGTTCGAAAATCCGTCGCGATGCCCCAACTTGCCTCTTTTTGCAATTGTTCTCAGAACCTTGCACCAAGCTCCAGATAGCTTCTAACTCACCTTGGGGACCCTCAGGAGCATGGCCGACCAGTTGTTGATGTTTCCAACCACCTACCGACCACTTGCCATTGCTGCAGACCAGAAAAAGTGGTCAGCCAGCTAGTTTTTCTGGTCGGCCGGCCAGTTTTGCTGCCACACTTCCAGTTTGCTGCAATAGAGGACAAGAAGAGGCATGGCAATGTATTTGCAACATATGTGTGCATAACCACCCTCCCTATCATTTCATGAGCTCAAGGAAGTGTAGTTCTCGACCCTTGGGCCACCAATCACGCATCTCGACGCATGATGGCCGAGAAACCAAGATTGCACGAATCAATGTGAAATGAATGCATAGATAAACATATAAAGCCTTGACCTCTATCATGTATGATCAAGAAGGTCGACGACCGATAATTGAGGCACGTTTCATCACTTCAAGTATAAAATGTCTCTCGTTTCTCGTGTTTGGACTAACACCTAATCCAAACACAATGCAAGCAACAACATGCATAACACAACGCAATTAACAACATGACATACACAATGCAAAGAATAACATGGCATACACAATGCAAAGGACAACATGGCATACACAATGCAATGTAACATAAGCATGCAAATGATATGGCATACGCAATGCTAAGAACAACATGGCATACTCAATATAATGTGACATAAGCATGCTAACGATATGGCATACACAATGCTAAGAACAACATGGCATACTCAGTGCAATGTGACATAAGCATGCAAATAACATGGCATACACAATGCTAAATGCTAAGAACAACATGGCGTACTCAATGCAATGTAACATAAGCATGCTAAATGGACTTAAAACAAAATGTGGACAGACCTCAGCCATGCCCAAAACAGTGGCCACAATGCTAAGAAATGAAGGCACGAAGAGCAAATACAAGCATGCATGCCAATTGGCTCACCAATTAAGCATAAGAGCACAACTCTCAAGAGTGCTCAAGGAGTGACGAATGTGGACGTGTAACAACACTGTAGGCACTGAAATTAAGCAAGAAATAATGCCAGATCATCCAAACAACATAAGTATAGCATACCAAAGTCCTTAAGACATAAGGCTAGCAAAAAGGACTATACTAGAGACATGTAATACATGGCACAAATGCATGAACCAGCCACAAACAAAGCTCAAGTAGGTCAAAACAAAGACCAAAACATGCTAAGATGGGAGCTCAAAAGTCTAGACATGCAAGCATACAAGCTAGGCCATAAGCTAGGCAACAATGTATAACCCTTAAAGGCATTCAAAGTATGAAAGAAGTGGGAATATATCAATGCTATGAGTTCTGAAATATCATGATAAATGATGCCAAATCATACACATGATGCAAATGAAGCATGCTATGGTGCTCAAAGCTAGCATAGGCACTTGCACTATAGCTATACAAAACATAAAGCATATGGTCGAAGCAACCCAAAAAGTCTTAAAACATGTCAAAATGAGTCTAAAACATGCATGTAAGGAAGCCAAAACAAACTAGCATAAAGGGCATAAGGCATGGTGCATACAAGGCCAAAAGGAAGGATTACACTACGCCTATCAAGACCAAGCATGAGATGACATAACCAACGAAAATCAGAGTTATATTATGGCAAAATAACCCCAAAAACACATTGAAATGATAGCTCGCAAGCTTAGGCATGAAGACATACGCAATGACTCATGTTTAGGGCATAAATGACCAACCCTTAAAAGCATTGAAAGAGTGACAAATGTGAGTGCATGAACATGAAACATGAACTAAAATCACATAACAAATGATGTCAAATCATGTAAATAGCCCAATCAATGCATGCTAGTGGACTTGATACACAAAGCTAACAAGCTAGAATGCATTATAGCTATACAAAGCATGGCATGCATGACCAAAACAACACAAATCAGAGCTAAAACATGGACAAAAGCTTCTTAGAGTTAAGCCAAAATCATGCCAGAATGATGATAAAAAGCATGATACACATTAGGCTAGTTTGTGGGATTGCACTACAAGTGCATGGAGCATGCATGGAGCTATCAAACCAAACCTTAACAGAGGTATATCATGGCAAAACAACACCAAGGACATGCTGAGATGGACTCAAAGCAAGCTAGAAAAACATGCTACTTCATGAAGCACACAAAGCTAGTTTGTGAGAAATACACTACAAGTGTATACGGCATACAAGGGATGACAAAACCAAGTCAAAACAGTGGTATGCCATGCTGAAATAAGGCCTAAAATAGGTTGAAGCCAACACAAGCTTAACAAACATGCTCAAACATGAGGCATACAAAACAAGCAACCAAGATACAAGGAGAGGGGATGACCCTCTCCTATTTGGGACCTCAAAACACCATTTCCACCACTAAAATTCTTTTGGAATTCAGTGGTAGAAAGGTCATATAAAGGCTAAAACAAGAGCCTAAATGGATGACTCAAAACAAGGCCTAACAAGGCCTAAGTGGGGGTAGTCTACCCCCAACACAAAAGAGACCTTAAACAAACATTACAAGCATGCAAAATCAGAACTTTTTTTAGTTTAAAGTTAAGACTAAAACAACATGCAAGTAGGGCCAAAAGCTTAAGCAAAAATAAGGGTTTAAGAGGTTAGTTTCTCAGCCTTGTAGAACAACTCTAGAGCAACAACTCCAGCAGCTTTTTCTGACCAAAACCAGTCCAAAAACTTCAAAAACAACTTCAAGGGACCTCAGCTCCAAGAGTATGGTGTTTCACTATGTGTTTGTGTGTTAAAGTGTGATAAAAAGGCACTTTTGAAGCACAAATGTGAAGCAAAGAGCAAGATAGGGACAAATGTGTATCTATATCTCTCAAGCACAAAATTCTGAACCTAGAGGAGGAGGGGGGAGGTTCTCTTATATAGAGAACCAAAGTGTAAACTTGTTGGACAAGCTTAGGCCTAAAGCCATCCCTCCATACACGTGTATGGAGGATCACTTCTGTGCCCTCCAACTGTAACAGCTGGCTAGAAAATATCTCCAAAAAGGTGATGGAAAGCTGCAGACCACTTGAAGTGGTCAGCCAACTACTTACACTAGTCGGTCGACCAATGGAAGTGGTTGGCCAGGGAAGAAAGTGGTCGGCCATAGGGGGGAGATGGTCTGCAACATGAAAACAAGGCAGTGGTGTGGTGGCCGACCAGAAAAGGTGGTCCAAAGACCAAGAAAACCAGTTGGCCGACCAAAAAACTAGCTGGCAGGAAGAAAAGTGGTCTCCAAGGGAAAGAACTGGTCTCCCACCCTTATACCACCTTCCAAACAAGGAAAACAAGGTTTGTACCAAAAAACAAACCAAAAAGGATGCAAGACAAAAGTCCGGGAGGCAAGGCGGGCGGCCGGGAGCCTCGAAAACTAGTCTACGGGCATCAAAAGTGGTCTATGACCACAAAAAAGTGGTCTCCCGGACCACAGTGTCCCTCTAGGTAGAGGCAACAAGGCATGGTTCAAAAACCAAGCCAAGCGGAGAACGTTAAGCGGTCCCGAGACAAGGCTTGCAACCGAAGACTCCGAAAATCGGGAACTAGTCTCCAAGCAGGAAAAGTGGTCTACAAGAACTCTCCCTCCCTCCAGGGAAGGGAAACAAGGCTTGGTCCACAAACCGAGCCAAAGCACAAAGAGTTCAGAGGCCCGGAGGCAAGGCACTCAGCCGAAAACTCTGGAAACTCAAAACAAGCACAACATGCACTATCACCGAGTGCTTAATCGATGACGTCTGAGTCTTAAGGTCGGTCAAAAATGGGGTGTCTACATCAGGAGATGGGCCATTTGAAGCAGTTGAACACTGGATGATCCAGGTTTGACTTTGGGCTTTGACTGAGCTGACTTGGATTTATCAGATTTGGGCTTTGACTTGCTTGACTGATCCATCTTGGATTTGGATGACTTGGGCTTGGAAGAACTAGATGGTGGATCATTAGGGCTTCCAAGGTTGACTAGAGGAAGTGGGCTTCCTTGAGTGACTGAAGCAGTTGGGTTCTGCTGAGCTTTAACCATTGTAGGAGTTGGAGCATGAATGACTATATTTTTATCAATTCCATATCATCATTTAAATATCCAAGAAACTTTATATTTGGACATAAAAAATGAGCAACCATGGAAACTGCTGCTGATGTTGACTAGGTTTGTAAACAGTAGAAAAATAGTTGACTTGTTCCATTAATTCTGGTGGAAAGATCTCAGGCATTGCACCATGAAGAGACCGCCATCTAAGGAACCATGTAAGAACGACTGATTTGAATTGATGATCAAACTGGAAGAACCAGGAGTGACTGAAGGACTCATTTTGATACAAGAGAACTTTAAACCAAGCATCCATATAGTCATAATAACTATATTGGATGGAGTGACCAGGTAAATCTCGAAGAAGGTAGGGAGGTCCCCATTCATCGAGAGATACAATATTGTGAATATAAAGTGAATGGTAAACAATTTTACTTGGGCAAACTTTATCACGAATTGGTTTAATAAGAATTGACTAGTGGTGAAACAGGATATCCTTATAAAAGGAAATAGTTTTATCAGGATGGAGTGGCACAAAATTCCATCCAGGAGGAAAGTATTTCTGGGTTAAATTAAGAACATCATGGATGTTCTTATGAACAGGTTCTTTGAAGAATAGGTTGACTGATTGCATTTGAATATAATGGGATTTAGCAGTTTTGACTGGATTGGGTGGATATGGAGTACGTGTTTGACTAGATGAAGCAAAGGGATCTGAAGCAAGAGCAGAGGTGTAACTAGGTTTAGGAATGTTACCAAGAACTTGGTAACGGTTGACCATTTCAATAGGAGGAACAACAAAAGGTTGAGTATTGGAATGGTAAGGTTGACTAGATGGAACCAGGGCTTTGGAAGGAGGCCTTGGATGAGACATCTGTTTAAATAGAAACAAAGATTAGCATCCACTGAGGAGATCTAAATAAGCTTGATGATAATCCAAACAATTATAATAATCAGCAAGTAAATGGCGATGGGCTTGGATTTGGTGAAATTGAATATATTGAGCACGTTGAGTAGTCTTTTTGGCTAATTTGAGTCGAGCAATTCTATAAGTAGTGTGGTGAATAAGGGTTTGGTAATGAGTAACCTGTGACTTATGGTAAGAGATAAAAGGAGTGACCATCCCTATCCCCCCTGTAAAAATTCTCGGGTAAGAAAGTCAGGAATAGAATTTTTACGAAATTTCTGAATGAAAAAAACATCAAATGAGGGTGGTCCTATTTATAGATGTAAAGGTGGCTCTTGGTTTTAAATTGAACAGGTATGATACCTGTTGGTTTTGAATTCAAACAGATTTGAATCTGTTAACAATTCAAACAGATAGCAAAACGGGAAGGGCCCTGTTTGCGTGTGCACTAATTCCAAACTAGTTTATTTCTGTTTGAAAACGGGAAGGGCCCTATTTGGATGTACAGAAAATCCAATGTTTTTGGCCCAAAAAGATTAGAAGCCACACCACACACCCGCGCCCAAGCCCAGGCCCAGCCCGCCCAACTGGATTGACGAGCGGCGGGGACGGCACGCGTGTGGTGATTTTTGGGTCCAATGGGTCTAGCCCATTTTGCCCATAACCTCTCCCTCTAAAACACTTGGGTACCCCTTGGGGCACACCCCAAGTATCTAACCCAAGCCTTATAAACCCTTTCAAAACTTCCCACCAAATCAATGTGGGACAAGCCAATTTACAACCATAAGGAATTTCCACCAAAACTCCATTTCCATGGAGCACACGTTGGCTTCAATTTCCCATTCACTCGGTAATGGTTTTGAGCAACCAAATATACAACGTGAATCACAACGCGGCATAGAACGCGTTACCACTTTGACCCGAGTAAATCGACACTCGGGGCCCACCTAAAAAATAGACCAAACTTGAGAAAAAATTCTGGTTTTACCCAGAATTTTTCTACCATTTCCAACAAAAACAGGGCGAGACCAAGGTGATTTACTTGGAGAAATAATTTTATTTTTTAATAATTTATTAATTTCTTTTTTACACATTTCAACTAATTCATTATTCATCTGAATAGGGTGCAATTTAGTTGGGATTTGTTTTTCATTAAAATTTTTAATATAAGGTAATGTGACGGCATGCTTTTTCCTATGCTAGAAAGCACTAGGTAATGTTGAACAAACATGGGATTCAAGTTTTGGATTAAATTGTTTGATTTTGGATTGTAAACTAGGATTGATTAATTGAGTTTCAATTCTTTTGTATTTAATTTCTTCTTTATGAAATTTAAGTTGTTTAGTTAATCGATTAATAGATTGGGATATGAAATGTTCTTTTAATTGATTTAATTCTCGAACTTCAGGAGGAGATAAGAATTTAAATGTGACTTTTTGACCAAATGCATGAGTTGTTATTCCATGATTAGTAGTAGTAAATGGATATAATAGAAATATAAAAGGAGTTCCTAAAATAACTTTATCAGTTAAGTTTTTAACTAAAACAAAGGATGTTTTAAAACAAACATTATCCTGACAAATATGAACTTTGGGTAATTTATATTGAATATGCATTTGACTTCCATTAGCAGAGCTTAATTGTTCAGTAGTTTTATGAAAATATTTAGTAGGGATTAAACCTTCTTGAATACAGTTTAAATCAGCACCAGTATCAATTAATGCAATGACTTCAGTTTGAAAATCATTAATAACAAGAGTGACTTTTGAATGCCATTTCTGGATATGAATACGGGAAATTAAATTTAAACGATTATTTTCATGAGAACGATTATCAAAAATGACTTTACCATGATCAGTTTCAGAACCAGATCCAGATTCAGAAGCAGTTGTTGATTTAGAAGAGGATTTTTGACTATTTCGAAATTCATCAAGACTTTTATTAATTTTAAGTACGGATATTTCTTCTTCTAAAGATTTATCTTTTTCTTTTAATTCTTTAAGAGTTAATTTAATATTGTTGATTTCAATTTGTAAATCTTGTAAAGTAACTTCTTTATGTTTTTCTTTTTTAAATCTTTCTAAAGTTTTATTAAGTCTAATTATAGGTTTATCATGTTTAGGTTTTGGTTCCTTATTAATAAATAATGATTTTAGTTTATCCATATATTGTTGTTTTAGTTCAGGATTTTCTAATTTAGCAATTAATTCAATAAGAGCAGTTTCTTCTTGATGTGATTTAATAAGTACAGTAATTTGTTTATTTGTACAACAAGTATCATTACATCCTAATTCAATATTATTATCAGAATCATCACTAGGAGTATGGTAATTAGAACTATTATCAACAGGAGTAGATTCATCAGATGATTGATTAGATTGAATAGGAGAATTTTCTAACTTGAATATATCAAATATTTGTTTTTGATTCTCTTCACTAATTTGTAGTTGATTAAGGTTTTCTTTGACTCTACATTTATTTGAGTAATGACCCTTTTTACCACAATTGTAACAGGTAATGTCTTTAGTAGACTTTGATTTAGGATTGAATTTCTTATAATATTTCTTTTTTGGTTTAGTATAAAATTTATCAATTGATTTGGCAGGTGAATACTTCTTTTTATATTTATTTGAATATTTGTAAGAAGATTTATGTTTAGTATGTTTTCTCCGGGAATGTGCAACAGGAGGTAAACCATATTGTTCATAGAAATTACCTAATTCATATTTAGCTTTGTGTTTATCTTTGGCAGCTTTTTAACTTAATTTTAAATCTATACACATTCTTAATCCTTCTTTTTGAATTGTACTTATTATGTCATCATAAGTTAAATTATCATATTCAATAACACCAGTGGGTTGACTAAGGACATCTCTAATCTTATGAGCAAATAAACTAGGTAATCCATTAATGAATTTTTCTTTCCAAAATGATTTAGTACAATCATCTCTAAGCATGACTCGAGAGGTGAATGCATCTTTATACCACCTAAAATCACTAAGAGTGGAACAAGTGAGATTACTAAGTTGATCATGGATTCGTGAATAAATATTAGTTGGTGTACCAATGAAATGTTTAAGTATGGTTGTAAAACCCAAGTTATTTATAGAATTATTTTGAATAGATTAATAATTAAAATAAATTGTATGGGTAATTTAGTAATCTTAAGAATTAGGTTTTCAACCCTTCTAAAAAAAGAAAGAAAAAAGGAAAGAAAATGGAGCCTTGTGAAAGTGTTGCTGGGTATTTGGAGGCTGCTGCTGCTCAACGGTTTGAAGAGTAGAAGAAAACAAAAAAAAAGAAAAAAAAAAGAGACCAAAACCAAAAGGACGAGGGAGGATTCATAAGAGTGGTGGTTTTGTTTTATTCATCACTTAAGTAAGATTTATTTTATTATATTCTTATTTATGATTTTGGTGTTAATATATCAATAAATGATTTTATGAACATATATGATTAAATAAATACATTGATGTAGTCTATGTTGGGGGACTCGATTTTGCTCAATTTTAGAGTGTATTTTGTATCCCGTTTGGGTGGTTCAGATTTTGAGATTGATATATGATGGGTTAAGTTTAATGGTGGTGTGTTTGTGGGATACACGATTGATTACAAGCAATTACAAATTTTTACATGTATATAAACAACAATAGAATATTATGGGTTGAGAATTTCTGAAGCCGTGATGACTTTGTTTTGATGCTAAATCGTGGGAGTTCCTAATAGACTATTGGGTTAATTTATTCTATTGTTGTTACAAGAAGAGATGGATGGGTGCACATAATAATTGTTTATGCGGTGTAATATTTTATTAGGTTTGTGAGATTGAGGTGGATCTTGATAATTTGAGATTAGCTTAGAAAATATTATTTTAGCTGTTTAAAGGTAAGTAACCCTCTATCACTGTTGGTTCATTTTTATTCCTATCGAATCGTTTAAAATCATAAATATTTATTTATAGCCTTCATGTTCTCTTAAAATAAAATATGGGTCAAGTATAAAACAACATCGAATATTATTATGAAAATTATTTGAATATTTGGTGAAACTATTTTGAAAATTGTACTAAACATTTATTCTAAAAATATCGAATGTTTTATTTAAAAATTGTGTATTGTTTGAATATTTGAACATCACTCTAGTCTGACTATGATTTGGACCCTCGCCAATGGGGGTTATTTATTAGCACATAAACTAGTTTCTTTTGGGGCTTTACCATCGGCCTATGTGTGGTTCTGGACCTTGTCACGGGCTAAGTGACCGTAGTCATTAAGACTTGGGTTTGTGAATCAAATCATTGAACCATCTGAATATCGAACCATCGATTTGAACAACGAATTACTTTGAATTATCCTGTTGGCTTTTCATTTAAAATGTATTGTACATTGTTTATTTTTAGCTATGAAACCATCTTACAAATAATTGTTCATTTATTAAATTGTAGAAAAAAAATTATATTTATTGGTTATCGATTTATTTATTTATTTATTGTATACTTGATCCAACTAGCAGTGATGGTTGGTTATTTACTGGGCTATCTAGCTTACCCTTATTTTTTTTTTCAGATTCTGAATAGTAGAGCTGCGCGGGATTTTTACATATGGGAGTGCCGAGAGTAGGACTATGATTTAAGTACTTGGATTATTGTTGTATTAATGGATTTTATTAGTGGACTTGGTGGATAATTATCATAATGTGCCGAGAGTAGGACTATGATTTAAGTACGTGGATTATTGTTTTGTTAATGGATTTTATTAGTGGACTTGGTGGATAATTTCATACGATAAGAATAATCAATTTTTATGGATTTTAGCATTATGATAATTAAGGATTTAATTGGAGTATTTTACATTGTTGGTTATGTGTTGGACTCTTAGCCTTGCATGCCCACTTAAATGAGTGTGCTGCGTTGTCACGGAGCTTGGGGCGTGACAATTTTGTGGTATCAGAGCCAGGTTGTAATTTTAAAGACTGGTATAGAATAGTGGTGAGATTGGGTAGATGTAGGATTGGGAACGCTTATAATTTGATATAATGTTAATTTTATTTTTATGTTATAGGAGCTTGAGAATAGAATGAGATGAGGTTTTATTATTGATGCATATAGGTTGCAATGGAGCATGAGGAGACATTGGCAAATATGGCTAGGAATACACGCCAGGGTCAAACGATTCGACGGACTGGTAATAACAATCGGCGAGGGAATGTGACTAATAATGGTAGTGGTTCTTAAGCAGTCGGAGGAAATCAGGGGCAAGAGTTGGGACAACAAGAACAAGCTGCAATCCCCAATCCAATTGGAATGGTTCAAGTGCTTCAGACTTTGGCCGGGGTGGTGCAACAACAAACCACCATAGAGAATAATTTGACTAGACTTATGGAGCAACAACAACGGATACAGCTAGGTGTTGGGCCACAACCGAGGCCACGTTGTAACATTACTGAGTTTAAGAAGATAGCCTTGGCATTTGATGGAGCCACAGACCCTTTGGAGGCTGAAAAATGGTTGACAGAAATGGAAAAGTTATTTCCCGTTTTTGAGTGTACGGATGATCAGAAGGTAACCTATGCTACGTTTATGCTACAAGGGATAGCTAATGATTGGTGGCAGATGGAAAAGGGCATACACGAGCATGATGCCAACCCCTATACATGGGAAAGGTTTAAGAATGCATTCAATGAGAAATACTTTCCTATGAGTGTTCGTCTACAAAAATAGAGGGAATTTTCGAAGTTAGAGCAAGGAAATAAGACGGTTGCAGAATATGAAGCCGAGTTTACGAAGTTGTCTAAATTTGTATCAGCATTTGAAGCAGACGAGGATAGCAGAGCACGAAAGTTCGAACGTGGGCTAAGAACGAACATTATGCAACAGGTGGTTCCTTTCGAGTTACCTATTTTTGGAGCAGTGTTGAATAAGGCTTTGTTAGTTGAGAGTGGCCTCACTAGAGCCCAAGAACAGAAAGAAGAGAATTATAAGAAGAGGCCTAGTTCTTCCAACTTCCAAACTAACAACAGTTCGAAGGGCAATGCTAAGAGACAAAACACTTCTTCGGTTGGGAGTTGGGGAAGTCGAACTGTAGGTGGTAGTGTTGACAAGCAGAATGATCGGGTACAGTGCACTTGGTGTAATGGATTCCATCGGGATAGTGAGTGTCGTTGGAATACTGGGGCTTGTTTCTCTTGCGAGCAACAGGGGCACAAGATAGTTGATTGCCCTAACCGGAAGGGGCATAAGATTGAACAGAAAACATGGACGAATAAAGGAGCATCAACAGACAAAGGGTCTTCAGGAAGTCAAAAGAAAAATGGAGGTCATAAGCCAAAGACTTAGGGTCAAGTGTACGCACTCACGCAACAAGATGTTCAGATTTCCAACACGGTGGTGTCAGGTACTGTTTTAGTGTCATCTGTTTATGCACATGTGTTATTTGATTCTGGCACTACAAATTCATGTGTGTCTATAGGATTTGTTGAGAAACATGGATGGAAATGTGTCTCTAGAGAGATCGACTTATGTGTTGAAACCCCAATAGGAGGTGTTATAGTTGCTGACTTAATTTGCAAATCTCGTGTGGTTAGTATAGATAACAGGAAATTGCTTGTAGACTTAACTGTTTTAGATATGTGGGACTTTGGTATAATTCTTGGAATGGATTGGTTGGCAACTAATTATGCTTCTGTTGATTGTCTAGGCAAAAGGGTAGTATTTTAGATTCCTAATCAACCAGAATTTTGTTTTGTGGGTAGTGGAGTTAACACTCCTCTTCTGGTAATCTCAGCTTTGCAAGCTAGACAGTTGTTAAGGAATGGTTGCGAGGGCTATTTAGCTTCTATGAGAGATACCCGTGAATTGAAGTTAGAGGATATTCTAGTTGTGAAGGAATTTCCCGATGTTTTTCTTGTAGAGTTACCGGGGTTGTCACTAGATAAAGAGATTGAGTTTGCCATTGAATTGATACCCGGCACCGGTCCTATCTCCAAGGCTCCGTATCGGATGGCCCCAGCAGAGTTGAAAGAGTTGAAGGAACAATTACAAGAGTTACTAGATAAGAGCTTTATTCGGCCTAGTGTTTCTCCTTAGGGTGCGCCTGTTTTATTTGTGAAAAAGAAGGATGGTAATTTTGGCCTTTGCATTGATTATCGAGAGTTGAACAAGGTGACAATTCGAAATAAATATCCTTTGCCTAGGATAGATGACCTATTTGATCAGTTGCAAGGAGCATAAGTCTTTTCTAAGATTGACCTTCGTTCTGGCTATCACCAGTTGAAGGTTAAGGCGGAAGATATACCTAAGACAGCCTTTCGAACTAGATATGGGCATTATGAATTTTTAGTGATGCCGTTTGGGTTGACCAATGCGCCTGCAGCTTTTATGGATTTAATGAATAGAGTATTTAAACCCTTTTTAGATCAGTTTGTGGTAATTTTTATTGATGACATTCTTGTGTACTCGAAGAGTAAAGAGCAACACGAAGAACATCTGAGAATAGTGTTGCAGATATTAAGGAAGAAGAATTTATTTGCTAAATTAAAGAAGTGTGAATTTTGGTTAGAGAGTGTATCATTTTTGGGTCATGTGATATCTAAAAATGGGGTGTCTGTTGACCCCAAGAAAGTGGAGGCGGTAATAGAGTGGAATAGGCCTACTAGTGTCACTGAAATTCGTACCTTCTTGGGTTTAGCTGGTTATTATAGAAGGTTTGTTGAGGGATTTTCCCGAATTTCTATGCCTTTGACTCGTTTAACACAAAAAGGGGTTAAATTTGAATGGTCTGATGATTGTGAGAAGAGTTTCCAGGATCTAAAGAATCGATTGATGTCTGCTCCAGTACTTGTAGTTTCGTCCGGAGATGAAGGTTTTACCATCTATAGTGATGCATCGAAGATGGGCTTGGGTTGTGTCCTGATGCAGAATAATAAGGTAGTGGCATATGCGTCTAGGCAGTTGAAGCCATATGAGCAGAATTATCTTACACATGATTTGGAGTTGGCTGCCGTGGTGTTTGCATTGAAAATCTGGAGGCACTACCTGTATGGGGTGAAATGTGAGATATTCACTGATCATAAAAGTTTGAAGCATATTTTCACTCAAAAAGAATTGAATATGAGGCAAAGGCGATGGTTGGAGCTATTAAAGGACTATGATTTGACTATCAATTATCATCGAGGAAAAGCCAATGCAATGGCGGATGCCTTGAGTAAAAAGACCTCGAGTAATTTGGCTACCTTGATCACTGACCAAAAGAATATCTTGGAGGACTTACAGAGGTTGAATATTGAGATTAGATGGCATAGCCATGGAGTGCAGTTGGCAAACCTTAGAGTTCAACCCACATTGATTGATAGAATTAAAGATGCTCAGGGAAGAGATTCTCAGTTGCAAAAACTTAAGGCTGAAATGGAAATAGGGCTACAGATGGAATTTTGTATGCATAAAGATGGAACCTTGAGATTTGGAGAGAGGTTGTGTGTGCCTAATGATTTACAGCTCAAGAGAGAAATCCTAAGAGAAGCTCACAGTTCAGGATATACTGTACATCCAGGGAGCATTAAAGGCCCCGTTTGTTTGGGGTTATAGGGAGGGGATTGGGTTTGATAGTGAGGAGGGGATTGAGAATGGAGTGTTTGTTTTGAGAGATAGGAAGGGGACTAGTAATCCCTTAGGACTAGTAAGGAGGAGGAAGGGGGATTGGTAAGGATGAGATAGAGATGGTATTAGAAAAATAGTGAGGGGATTAGAAATTTTTTTATTTTTTATATATTGGGAATTTTTTTTAAATATTAATGTTTAATTTTTATATTTTTTATTTGTTTTATTATTTTATATAAAAATAATTTAACAGTTCCTCACTATTAATCCCCTCACTATTAATTCCCTCACTATCAATCCCCTCACTAACAATCCCCTCACTATCAATCCCCTCCATTCTATCTCCCAAAACAAACGGGGCCAAAATATATAAAGACTTGAAAAGGAACTTTTGGTGGAATAATATGAAGAGGGAAATTGCTCAGTATGCTGCTCAATGTTTGGTATGTCAACAAGTGAAAGTTGAACATCAGAGACCTGCAGATAAGTTACAACCTTTTCCTATTCTTGAGTGGAAGTGGGAACATATTACCATGGATTTTGTGACAGGGTTGCCTAGGACCCAAGGTGGTAACAATGCTATTTGGGTCATCGTTGATCGATTGACCAAATCCACTCACTTTCTAGCTTTTAAGGTAGGGTTCTCCTTAGAGAAATTTGCAAAATTGTATATCAAGGAGATTGTGAAGTTGCATGGTATTCCAGTGACCATAGTGTCTGATAGAGATAGCAGATTTGTATCTATATTTTGGAGGAGTTTGCATATAGCTTTGGGTACTAGTTTGAATTTTAGCACTGCCTTTCATCTTCAAACTGATGGACAGTCAGAGAGAACTATTCAAACCTTGGAAGACATGTTGAGGGCTTGTGTTATTGATCTTGGAGGTTCTTGGGATGAGCATTTGGCCTTAGTCGAATTCTCTTATAATAATAATTATCATGCGAGCATTCAGCTGGCACCATATGAGGCTTCATATGGACGAAAGTGTAGATCACCTATTTGTTGGGATGATGTGGGTGAAAGGAAGTTGTTAGGGCCTGAGATTGTGCAACAAACAGTGGACAAGATCAATCTTATTAGAGAGCGACTTCGTACGACACAGAGTAGACAGAAAAGTTATCCAGATAACAGGAGACGCAATTTGGTGTTTGGGGTTGGAGACCATGTGTTCCTTAAGGTGTCTCCTATGAAAGGAGTAATGAGGTTTGGTGTTCATAGTAAATTGAGTCCTAGATTTGTTGGGCCATTTGAGGTTTTAGATCGAATTGGTGAGGTAGCTTACAGACTTGCCCTACCACCTTCACTAGCTGGAGTTCATAATGTTTTTCATGTCTCAATATTAAAGAAGTATATACCGGATCCTAGTCATGTGATTAATCATGCACCGTTGCAGTTTAAGGAGGATTTGACTTATGAGGAACACCCTATACGAATTGTTGATAGGAAGGAACAGGTTTTGAGACGTCGAGTCATCCACTATGTTAAGGTTCAATGGAGCAATCACTCAGAAAGAGAAGCAACTTGGGAACTCGAGGATGAAATGAAACGAAAGTATCCACAACATTTTGAGACTCCAGGTATGTCAAATTTCGAGGACTAAATTTCTTTTAGGGGGGGAGAATGTAAAACCCAAGTTATTTATAGAATTATTTTGGATTGATTAATAATTAAAATAAATTGTACGGGTAATTTAGTAATCTTAAGAATTAGGTTTTCAACCCTTTTAAAAAAAGAAAGAAAAAAAAAGAAAATGGAGCCTTGTGAAAGTGTTGCTAGGTATTTGGAGGCTGCTGTTGCTCAACGGTTTGAAGAGTAGAAGAAGAAAAAAAAAAAAAAAACGAAAAGACCAAAACCAAAAGGAAGAGGGAGGATTCATAAGAGTGGTGGTTTTGCTTTATTCATCACTTAGGTAAGATTTATTTTATTATATTCTTATCTATGATTTTGGTGTTAATATATCAATAGATGATTTTATGAGCATATATAATTAAATAAATATATTGATGTAGTCTATGTTGGGAGACTCGATTTTGCTCAATTTTAGAGTGTATTTTGCATCCCCTTTGGGTGGTTCATATTTTGAGATTGATATATGATGGGTTAAGTTTAATGGTGGTGTGTTTGTGAGATACACGATTGACTACAAGCAATTACAAATTTTTACATGTATATAAACAACAATAGAATAATATGGATTGAGAATTTCTGAAGCCGTGATGGCTTTGTTTTGATGCTAAATCGTGGGAGTTCCTAATAGACTATTATGTTAATTTATTCTATTGTTGTTACAAGAAGAGATGGATGGGTGCACATAATAATTGTTTATGCTGTGTAATATTTTATTAGGTTTGTGAGATTGAGGTGGATCTTGGTAATTTGAGATTAGCTTGGAAAATATTGTTTTAGCTGTTTGAAGGTAAGCAACCCTCTATCACTGTTGGTTCATTTTTATTCCTATCGAATCTTTTAAAATCATAAATATTTATTTATAACCTTCATGTTCTCTTAAAATAAAATATGGGTCAAGTATAAAACAACATTGAATATTATTATGAAAATTATTTGAATATTTGGTGAAACTATTCTGAAAATTGTACTAAACATTTATTCTGAAAATATCGAATGTTTTATTTAAAAATTGTGTATTGTTTGAATATTTAAACATCACTCTAGTCTGACTATGATTTGGACCCTAGCCAATGGGGGTTATTTATTGGCACAGAAACTAGTTTCTTTTAGGGCTTTACCACCGGCCTATGTGTGGTTCTGGAACTTGTCACGGGCTAAGTGACCGTAGTCATTAAGACTTGGGTTTTGTGAATCAAATCATTGAACCATCTGAATATCGAACTATCGATTTGAACAACGAACTACTTTGAATTATCTTGTTGGCTTTTCATTTAAAATATATTGTACATTGTTTATTTTTAGCTATGAAACCATCTTACAAATAATTGTTCATTTATTGAACTGTAGAAAAAAAATTATATTTATTGATTATCGATTTATTTATTTATTTTTTATATACTTGATCCAGCTAGCAGTGATGATTGGTTATTTACTAGGTTATCTAGCTTACCCTTATTTTTTTTTTCAGATTCTGAATAGTAGAGCTGCGCAGGATTTTTACATGTGGGAGTATCGAGAGTAGGACTATGATTTAAGTACTTGGATTATTGTTTTATTAATGGATTTTATTAGTGGACTTGGTGGATAATTTTATACGATAAGAACAATCAATTTTTATGGCCGAGAGTAGGACTATAATTTAAGTACTTGGATTATTGTTTTGTTAATGGATTTTATTAGTGGACTTGGTGGATAATTTTATACGATAAGAACAATCAATTTTTATGGATTTTAGCATTATGATAATTAAAGATTTAATTGGAGTATTTTACATTGTTGGTTATGTGTTGGACTCTTAGCCTTGCATGCTCACTTAAATGAGTGTGCGGCGTTGTCACGGAGCTTGGGGCGTGACAATGGTGTATATTAATGTATTAATACCATCAGGGATACTAGATCCTATATCATCATCGAAGATAGGAAAACCTTGATCATTCATTTGAATAGAATATTTAATAGATTCTCTTTGTTCAATAGTGAGATATTTATCCCACCAAGATTTAAGCATGCCAGTAAATCCATTAGTAATTAAGATGACAATTTCAGGTTGAGTATAATCAAGGTAATTTGTACGGTAACTATTTGCAACCATAAATAAATGATTTAGTTTAGTAAGAATTTGATGTTCATTAAGACCATCTATATTCTATTCATAAATTTTTTTAGCAGAGACAGAAATTGATTATTAACATTAGTGTCTTCAAATTGTAAATCAGGAGGTGTAGGTCGATTATACCAATTCTTAGTAGTTGTAGTAGGAATTACTTTAGATTTGTGAGTAATCCGATTAAGATTAGTATCTTGAAATTGTTGGGATAATTGAGTGATTTCATCATTGGATGTGGCAGAATCACTATGAGTAATTTCATCAAATGGTTGTTGTGTTAATACTTTAATTTCTTTAGTGTCTTTAGCAGAAGAAGAGGTAGCTAATTTACTAAATATTTTTTCAATAGATTCAACAGTAGTATTATCGTGAGTAGTAAGACTCAATCGTTTCCTAGAATTAGGAAGGTTAATTAAAGGTTTGTTTAAAGTTTTACTAGTAGATGTATGACTAGTTGAATATTCATCAAAAGTGGTTTCAATTTTGTCTAATTGTTTACCAATAGTTTTTAAACATTGATTTGTATAATTATTTTGTTCAATGACTTTTTTAACTTCAGTTTTAGCATCAGTGGATTCATCACCAGGTAACTTAAAGGGTGAAGCAGGGACATGAGTGCCTTTATGATTAATGATTATATTTTCTAAAGGAGGGTGACTAGCAGTAACAAATGTAGTAGCAGAAGTTTTCCATTTAGTTTTAGTAACAACATTATCCTTGTTATAATAATTTTCCAGATAATTAAAGAAAATAATTTCAGTATTGATTTCAGTTATAAATTTATACCATTTTTGAGTAATTTTTGTTTGCTTTTTATCATCATATTGTTTATAAAAAGCATGTCGTTTGGTTTTATTTGCTTTTGATTTGTATTCAGCATGAAGTTTAGGTAAATCAGGAGTAAAAGGTTTACTAAGAATGAACAGTTGTGGATCAACAAGAGGAACAACTTCAAAATCAGTTTGAGTAGGTGAATCTTGGGATGCAATATCTTCTTCATAAACAGGTTTACTAATTTGGGCAGTAGAGGAGTTATCTAGACCTTTTAATTTAGTATGCATATAAGAAGATTGACCAATATTAATTTGACTATTTTTTTGAAATAAAGGTGTATTAAAGATTTCATCTTCATCAGCTTCAGTAGTGGGGATACTAGATGTACTATGGCGAGAAGATTGACTATTTATTCTATTAAATTTAATATGAATAGATCCATCGGTGAATTGTTGAATTTCTTTGAGTTTATCTTGATGTGTGTGTGGATTAAGATTATAATTTTCATTGGTTGTTATCCATTCATCAGGTAATGTATTATCTTTCCAACTAAGCATATTAGGAGTAGTAATATTAGCTTCAGCAGTACTACTTTGGAGAAGCAATGTTTTATCTTTGGGACTTTTGTGTAAAGCTTGAACATTTAAATTAGTTTTCATAACTTTATAATGAACACGATAAGTTAAAGCAAGATTATGAACTTTTTCAATCATATTAGCAGCTGAGCCAGATATTTGAATATTGAGGGTTAAGACTTTTAATATATGTGGATCACGTAAACTAAGAGTAAAATCAGGAAAACAATTAAAATGAACTGGTCCTTTGTGAAGGCCAGATTCCATCATTCCTATAATGCTATCATTAAAATCAATAAATTGAGCATCACGTAAACAGAGTAAAGCAGATGAGTTTTTACGTTGTTGAATTAATGGTTTGATTCCTACTTGAATTAATCCTAAGTGAATAAAGTTGTGACCAGTGGCCAAATGACGCCTAATAGTATCAGCAGAGAATAATTGACATGTTTCTCTAAATTTAGTTAAAGCATAAACTTGTTCAAGTGTTTTAATATGAAGATTAACTTTAAAGGATGATTGTAAGAAGGTTGTTTTGTAAATATCTTTAATTGGTATTTTGGGTATATTTCAACTTAAATCAATTTGTTCATTATTCTGTAATTCAATTTCTTCCATTAATTACTAATTCCATGTTTGGAATAGGAGCTAGAATTGTCGAAGATGATCTAGAGCTAACAGATGAGTTACTTCTGAATAATCGATTCATTGTTTAATTCTGTTATTGGGATTCAATTTCTTAAATTCTATTATTACTTATCATACATAGCGTTAATATAAAATTTGTTATATATTCAAATAAAATTGGGGTTTTTTTTTTTAAGGTCCCTCATATTAAGATTTTATAACATAAAGGACATTTAATATTTTTATAATGTCTAAGGTCTCTTAAGTTGATCCAGAGAAAATTGGTCCAGAAAAAATTATTCCAGAGAAATTTAAATTTCTCTGGCCTCCTTAGCCTTTCATGGACTCTCCAGAAAAATTTCTCTGTGGCTTCTTTATCTCATCATTAAGATTGTTTGGTGAAATATTACCCATGTTCCAAAGCTAATCCATCTTGACTTGAATTTTACTGTTATTAGGTTTGTGATTTTGGGTTATCTCGAATGAAACACAGCACATTTCTTTCTTCAAGGTCAACTACAGGGACTGAACTCTACAAAACCACCCAACACAACCATAGAAACATAGCAGCAATTACAGAGGCATTAGCCACAGCCCAGCAAAACCCAGAATAGAGCTAAAAAAAAGAGAGAAAAACAGCAATCTGCAGCCACCAGGCCACTATCTACAGCCCATAAAACAAGTTCTAAAAAATGAACCAAACATCGCAAGATGGTAATTTCCAGAGAAATTCTCTCCAAACCAGGGAAATTCCCAAAGAAATTCACCTCATTACGTGCAGAGAATTACTTTGAGTTCAAATCAGAGAAAATTAAAATTTCTCTGAATTTAAACCAGAGAAATTTCAACACTGTCAGCCTAAAATTTCTCTGGTTTGTAGGAAACATTATATTCAACACTGTCAGCACAAACAATATATGCATGCATATATATGATACATACACACACACATACACACACACACACACATATATATATATATATATATGTGCACAAACAATATTGTTAACTCCACTGCGCTCTCTCTCTGTATATATCATATATACACATATATATGTATTTTCTATACAACAATGGCTTCGGAGACCAAGGAAGATGGTTTGAAGAAAGTATTACCACACAAACATAGCCCAAACAAAGACAGACCCTGTGATTGATTCACTGTCGTCGCCATGACCTCCTCTTCCTCCACTTCTTCATCCTCACTCGCTCTGCCAGCATTGGTCCAATCAGATTCGTTTCTAACCTTATTGACACCGAGCATTCGTTTCGGTGCTCTCGATTTGAATCTCAAATCGACGATTCTCAACTGGTACTACTCCTCCCATACTGAACGCCCTCCATTACCGGATTACAACTCCGTCGAGACCACGATTTGTGGGTCTGGACGTGTTTGAGCAAGAACAAGGGTTTTAGACGCCATTTTTGGGTGAAAAGTTGTTACTAGTATGTATGTATGTATATATATATATTTTGGGGGTGTATCGACTTGAATTGGAATTGGATTGGACTGAGAGTGAGTAGCTTGTACACAAGAAGAAACGAACTCGGTGATGGAATGTTCGAAGAAGGCGCAGAAATCGTGGGCAAAGAGTAAAATTTCTCGGATATATGTTTAGGGACCTTAGACATCAAAAAATAATTTTGTGAATTTCTTCCATTACGAAAAGTGGGAGAAGGATCCTAGACTAATTTTCCCAATAAAATTTTAGTGTAGAAAATAGATGTACAAAGAAAAGGGATGTTGAGAATATTGTGCCAGAAGATGGGCTAGACCAGTCGTGCTGGGCATCGTACATCTTTAGGCTGGGCTTGACTTCTTTTGTGGGGCTGAGATCGGTCGGCCCTAATCAGCCCAGAGATTCAAATCACAAAGAACAGTTGGAGGGTGTTGGCCTATAGTGGGCATTGATTTTGGTCGTTATTGATTATCAATTATCTAAATTACTTGTATGTTTGGGATGACTTTTTGGCTAATTACGAAAAGATGTGCAAAAAGTAGAGAGAAAATAGAATCTTTGACTTTTTGGTATGGGCTGTTGGCTTTTTGACTAATTTAGTAACTTTTTGGCTAATTGGCTAAAATAGCCTCTTGCCAAACGAGGCCTTAGTAACTTTTTGACTAATTGACTAAAATAGCCTCTTGCCAAACCAGGCCTTAATTTCGGCCCACTATGGTCCGAACAATCAGGAATTTACCCTTTGTTAAAAAATAAAAATAAAAAACAGTAATAGAGAATTTTTTTAAAAAGACTTCACAACTCTCAAATAATTCACACTATTTGTAATGTGACGCAACACATATATCAGTCGGCCTCACCCCGTGTATCACTTTCAGAATTGTGGGGTCCTCTAAAAGGATCTCATTTTCCCAAAAAAAAAAAAATTTCTTGGACACATGGTATGATTTTGATTTTATTGGTCCCCTAGCCCCCACTCATTGTACGAGCATTCACTTTAGAAGGCTGGGGATTTAAGCCGAGTCAAGTGAGTCCAAACGCTCGAGAAAGAAAACAAACCCTGTTGATTTTCCAAGCTGAGAAAATGGTGAATCTCATGTTGATGATCACCGCAGAGCTCGAGAATCTGACCAATCTCCAGCCTCAAGGTGGTTGTGACGATCCCAACTTCACCTACTACTTCAAGGTCCATTTCCATCTCCATCAATCATCTCTACTCAACCACAAACAAATTCATCTATATATATATAAGGGTTTCATGTGTTTTTTGTATATAATGTTCGTCAACTCCAATCCTTCTTCAATCTAATCTGTATTTGATTTGAATTCCGATGCATCTGACTATTTACCACTTCATATCAAAATTTCATATATCTGCATTTAGGGTTTCTCAATCTTATCTGTATGTTTCTTGTGATCAATGCAAAAATAGGATGTTTAATTTTGTCTAATGTGGTCCATTGTTATGCTTCTTTGATTTCAGCTTTGTGTGATTATCTATTTTGATTAGGGTTTCTGATTTTGGTCTTAGTTCAAGGGAGCTGAGTTTGATACTGTTTATTTTATCCCTTTTCTCATTGCAGATGCGGTGATTTATATTTTGTTTTTGAGTATTATATATTGTCATTGGTTCTGTATTTATATATGCATGGTTTGTGTAGATGAGATGTGGGAATTGCGGAGAGGTGACTCAGAAAGAGACATGTGTCAGTTTGAATGAAACAGTTTCTCTCCACCAGGGCAAGAATACCACTAATCTTGTTCAGAAGGTAATGTAATGATAGTGTACAAATTTTACAATGATTCATGTGGTTGCTACATGAAGTTATTACGACTCACCCATATGGAAAAGCTTTGAAGAATTACGGAGTTTGCTGAATTTTGTGTGATTTTTAGTTCTCTCTCTCTCCATACATACATATATATATATATATACATTTGCTTTGACATTTTATAGATCAGCAATACTACGAACTCAGACTTAACTACCTAGAAATTATTCAAAATTATCATCTTGGGATTCAGATTTGGGGTTGTTTTGAAAAGTTGGTTAAAAGTTGAGTTTTTGACTTTTTTTGAAAAAACGTGTAAAGAAAGTAAAGAGATGATATGATTTAAAATAAGCACTTTTAGCCAAGTTTCCAAATTGGTGGATCCCACATTATACAAATTTAATTTTCACAACACAATCTCCCACCCAGAAAAATCTAGGTGGCTAGGTCTGGGTCCCTAGAATTTTTCTTTACCGATATTTGGATTTTCCTTCTAATACTTTAGGTTATGTTTGGATCTTGGATTTGTGGAGGGAAAAGAAAAGGGGAGAGAATATGTAATCCCTTCCTTTTTGTGATCATTCCACAAATCTAAGATCCAAACACAACATTAATGAGTCATGATTTTTTCTGTGGAAGGGCTTTCACTAGTATGTCATGAATATGTATAATTTGATAATATCTTTTAATCTAATTTGATCCTTAAAGTGGAACTTACATATACTGTTTAGTTATTTTCTGTTTTATTTGTGAAATTATTATTTTCCTTTCTTCTGTTTCAGTGTAAGTTTTGTGGAAGGGACGGAACTGTGACAATGATCACTGGCCGAGGCCGTCCACTGACCCAAGAAATGAGTCAATCAGGGAAACATACCCCGCTGATGTTATTTGACTGTAGGGGTTACGAACCTGTGGAGTTTTTGTTTGGCAGTGGTTGGAAAGTCGAATCTGTAAGTCTCTGCTTGTTTCATTTTATGCTACTTATCAGATATGAAGCATTATTAATTTTAAATTTACCTATTGAACAGAAAAAGAAAAGAAAAGCTTTAGTTCAAGTTAAGCTTGTTAGTGCTTGTCTTTAAGCTTTCAACTGAATCATTATACTGCTATGATGGACATCCCTTTGCATTTAATTCTAGCATCTACCAGATCAAAAATGCTCACCTTCTCTCTCTCTCTCTCTCTCTCTATATATATATATATATATGTATATTTTTTTCCCCCGTAGAAGTGTGTATCATGGACATCCCCTTGCATTTAATTCTGATCAAAAGTATTCTCCTTGTCTTCCTTTATTTATTTATTTGTTTTTTGGAACAGTGTATTTTCTTTTTAAATATTTATCTTTTATCAAGCATAATTTGGTTTGGTGATTGCTAGCAAGTTTGAGAATAATGTCTATAACATATAACTTATAAATTGAATATTGCCCTCTAGCTTCATAATAGAATGCAGTAACACTTCTTTGAAGTTTTGTTATTGTATTTTGCATTAATATTGTGAAGGCGCATGCGCTGGAATTTTTCCAATGTGCATAATTTATCCACCCATGTTTTGTGGTTTATGAATGAGGAGAGTTTATTTGAAGTTACTCAATATACTAAAAGCTTAAGAATTCCTTCAAATATGGTAAAAGATTCTATAAAAGAATTTGTTGGCATGTTTATGACTGGATCTCACTTTACTCCAAACCTCTTTGGTGTAGCTTTTCTCTTGTGCCTTATTATTTTTTCAAGGGCCACATCTTAGTATACTAGATGCATGTAAAAAGCCTAGGATTAATAGGGTACCTCTGTCTAACCTAACCTTATTAGATTATAGTAATGTGCAAATCATTTTTCAGTAATTCCCATATTCCCTGTTTTTTGTTCCGTTCCTATGTATTCTGTTTTATATGCCTTGTTTTTTTGGGGTAAAATATTTATGAATTTGTTCACACTGCTTGACAAATTGAAATGAAAGTGTTTCTGACAAGGTCTGTAAGAATGAAATAAATAATCCTTCTTGTTGCATTCTAGTTGGTTAAGTATAATAAAATGTTAAGAGTACTGTGCATCTTCTCACAGACTGAAGCACGGAAGTCCTGGATATCTGCAAGACACTGACTGTCTATCACGCGTCTTAACTAATTTAGCACTTCCAACGTTCTTTTGAATATTTTGATAAGCGTAATTGAATGTAAAATTCAGAGGACAACAAAAAGGCACAAGAGAACTTAAAATGGCGGGTAGTAATCTATAAAAGAATGTTCTTTAAAGCTTCTTGAATTACAATTACCATAGTAGTGAACTTATCAAGGTGCTTGAAATAGCTTGACAATTAATTAAGCCCACCTCCTTACATGATGAACCTAGTTTTCAACTTAAGCTTGACTTGGCACAACTGACAAATGAGCTCAAAGTGGGTTTTTGTGGAAGCTAAGAAGTCCTGTAAGTGAATGGACGAGCTACCTGACTATTTGATAGTGTAACAACTGGTTGTAGGTTGACTCTGTCAATTGGTGGTGCTGATTAATTTATAAACTGCAGATGGAATGCAGCATTGGTTGCACCTAGTTGCATGATTACTTAGTTGTGAAAACCATTGATAGTTGCTTTCCAGTATTTGGTCAGTGAACGGCAATGTTAAAAGTTACAATGATTCATTGATTGACTAACGCAAGGTCTTCAACTAGGTTTTAAGAAAGTCAGGAAAACTCTTACAAGGGCTAGAGCCTATGAAGCACGTGTGCGGGTACAGATATGGGTACGGGTATGATATGAGTACACCGATACGGCAAATTCTTTAAAAAGTAGGGTTAGGATACGGGTACGGGTACGGCTGGGGTATGTCAATTTTTTTTTAAAAAAAATTGATAGTTAAACATCCAACATTCAAATCAAAGTTTCCATATCAATACTAAAAAAAGAACAGCTTGTCTAAAAAATTATATAATTCTTTCTTTTTCTTTTTCTTTTTTGATTGTCTAAAACAGGATGCAAAAAAGAACAAAACAATAACTCATGGGTAAAGGGTGTTGGAAATAAATTACTTGATGATTTCTGAAGTTGAAAGAATAATAATAAATGTTACAACAAATTTTAGCAGTTGAAAAAAAAAAAAAAAATCACCTCGCCATACCTGTGCCGTACCCACGACGTATCCAAACATATTTGCCGTACCCGGCATGTATTCGGCGTATCCGGTACGCATACCCGCACTCTGTAAGTATCCGATATTCGTACGGTACCATTTTTGGAGTACCCGTGCCTTATAGGCTAGATCTAACTGAGCACCTACTCTCTTCTTTTTTTTAAGAAATGTTGCTATGCTGTGTTTTTAGAGGTAAATCTCATGTTGTGGGGATGTCTAGATTCATTTGTATTGCAATGTTAGATAGTAAATGGGTGGGGTGGGGTTGTTGATGCTTTCACTGTTATAATCCCTAGGTATGCTGTAAGCTCTGAAGATTAAACTACCCCCTTCTCTTGTCCTCCTCAGGGCACTAGGTTACTAACTAGCATGGGCAGCCATCTCAGTATGGTGCTTAAAAGTGAATTTTGCTTAAGAATGCACTATAGTTGTGTGCCTTTAATTTGTTTTAGTGAGGGCAAAGGAATGTGGGTGACAAGTGGATTTGGAGAGTCATTCCACCCTACCCCTCTCATATGCTAAAAAAACATATAAAAAAATACTGACAATCTAATAATGTGAATCTCTTACTCTTTAGTACTTTTGACGTATTCATGTTGGTTCAACTTGTGTTTTATATGCTGTAGAGTTGAAACACTGAAACTCTCACCTGTCTTCTGGGTGTTTCTTCCACTGTCTTAAAAATTTTAGTTTTTACAGTGAAAAGAAAAACCACTGTCCTAAGAAAGTTTGCTTTGGTATATTGATGTCACAAATATATGCCTATGTGCGGGATATATTCTTATTTAAATCCACTTAAAATTTCTGAAAGTTGTACCATTAGCTCTTTTTTTTTTTTTACGTATTAAATTTGTGTACATGCCTAGCTTATATGTTCTCTCATTTGTGCAGCTCGAAGGTACTAAATTTGATGATGTGGATTTGTCGGAAGGCGAGTTTGCTGAATATGATGAGAAAGGACAGTGCCCGGTTATGATATCTAACCTCCGTGCTGTTTTCAATGTGGTGAAGTAGGTGTTGCTATTGTCGGCGCATTTCCCACTGGTTTATAGAAGAAATGGATATAGACTAACTGCTTTCCTTTAGACACTGTAAATAAGTATGACATCATATGTTGCAGGCAGTTAATTGTCTGTGGTCTGGTGTACGTTTCAACTGGAAGTAAGTCTTGTGGAGAGACTAATCAAATGCTTTCTATGCATCATGATTCATGGTTGTTAGGAATTTGTGATTTGTAATATTCACATGAGTCATTACTGGACACAGTTTTTTGATGCAGATAGGTGCACAAGTTGGGGCACATTGTTAGATTATAGTGAATGTCTGACGCTTGTGCATGTTGGAAAAAGGTTTATAATTGTTGCCCTTGCAGTAAGGGCAAATATGGAATTTCATACATTTTTGGAAAGAGTGAGTGAGCTTGTAGCCACACTGAACTAGTTTCTCTCTACACCCAATACATGGATCGTGCACTTTGTACTTCAAGAAATACTTGTACCAGAGAATGTGGGTCTAGAGAAAAATATGTTGGGTGTTAGAAGTTCTCCCATGAAGGCCACTTTTGTTGTAGTAAAAATAATGTGCATTCTAGTTGCCTATTTACTTTGCTTTTTTTGAGATGTAAAATAAAATTAATTTTGGTATCATTTTAATTATGTTTGGATTTTGAGTTTATGGAGGAAAAAGAAAATGAAGAAAAAGTATGCCACAATTATGTGGAAAACGTTGCTCAATTTTGGCATTATGTATAGATTTTAAAAAATTTAGTTGAAAAGAGTGCCATATAGCATTAATCAATCACATTTCATTTTATTGACGAGTATGCTAAAGGTACTTGTTTATAAATTTGAATTAGATATATATATATATATATATATCTATATAATAAGGAAGCTTGGTTTTTAAATCCTGATTTGACTCTTATACCTGTGTCAAAATTTGGGCCACTAGATTGATTTAATCTAAGGGCTCAAAAAATCTAAGCCCCATTTGTCTCTCATTTTCAACAGACAGCGTCTCACTCTCATTTGTCTCACCCATTTATCTCTTTTTGATTTCAAATTTTGAAAACATGCAGCCTCTCTCTCTCTCTCTCTCTCTTTTCTCCATTAGAGCCCAACCTTCCCTGTCGGAGCCCATTCCCTCTCATCATCTTCTCTCTTCCTCCCTCTCTCTCTCAATCTTCATCAGCAATGGCAACCCCAAACCCCATTGACGACGGAGCCGTTGCAAAAAAGGAACAAGAGGCTGCAAAAGGGAACATCTATATAATAAGGAAGCTTGGTTTTTAAATCCTGATTTGACTCTTATACCTGTGTCAAAATTTGGGCCACTAGATTGATTTAATCTAAGGGCTCAAAAAATCTAAGCCCCATTTGTCTCTCATTTTCAACAGACAGCGTCTTACTCTCATTTGTCTCACCCATTTATCTCTTTTTGATTTCAAATTTTGAAAACATGCAGCCTCTCTCTCTCTCTCTTTTCTCCATTAGAGCCCAACCTTCCTTGTCGGAGCCCATTCCCTCTCATCATCTTCTCTCTTCCTCCCTCTCTCTCCCAATCTTCATCAGCAATGGCAACCCCAAACCCCATTGAAGACGGAGCCGTTGCAAAAAAGGAACAAGGGGCTGCAAAAGGGAACAATGGTGTTCAACAAAGAAATAATCCGGTATACATACGGTTCAGGTGATCAAACCTGGGTTTTTTCTTTGTATTTATATTTCTATCTTTGGGTAATCTTTGAATAAGCTTTACTCTAATCTTTAATTTTTGGATAATCTTTACTCTAATCTTCAGTCTTTTAGTTAAAATACTATTAATCTTTACTCTAATCTTTAATACGGGGTCACCTCTACAATATCTAAATACGGGAGTCCTTTCATCTCTCTGCTCCTCACCTATTCTATGGAGATGGAGAAGAGGCAACTGTTCTTGAGGAGCTACCAGTTCTGCAGGAAAAAGAGTGTTGCAGAGAGGATCAAGGGTTCTTTCTTCCGGGTCAAGAGGGTCGTCTGGTCCAGGTTCCGATCCGCCAGAAAAATCCGATAGATAGTCTGGTTCAGGCTCCGATATGGCCTCTTCTACTCCACCACGAAGAGAAACTGTCTTCACCTCCACAACCCAAACACCACCACTACTACATCTTGGTCTTCTTCTTGCTTCTCCTTGGACTCTACTCTCTTTTTATTTATTTATTTATTATTATTTAAAATTTTAAAGTTGATTTCAAGTTATGTAGCACTACAAACTGCAGAATATGATCCAAATTCTTAGTTATATCTCTATATATGATTTTAACTATACAAATTTATTAGTCTCTGTTTCTACCTTCATACAATTTTACTCATATCCTTCTTGAAAAATTATTGAATAATTCTAAAAATCATGAATATTGTTGTGTTACTTTTGATAAATGAATAGTTTAGTTCTTTCCAGCACTATATAAAACACATTTAAGTGGGTATTTTTGGATTGTTTTGGGAAGATGAGTAAAAGTTAATTTTTTGATTTTTTTTGTGTAAAAAGTTACGAGAGACGATATAAGTTAGTGCTCTTTTGGAAAGCTAGATGATATATATAGATATAATTTATGTATATACATACATAATTCATGTATTTGTTTGTATTGTTTAAAAAATAAAGGATGGAGAGGATGGTGGTCGTGAGAGAGAGAGAGAGAGAGAGAGAGGAGGTGGCGGTTTTGGTGGATTGAATTTTTGATAATTGGGTTGGATACATGTGAACAAGTCTAAAATTATCCTAAATTTGATTAAATAAATCCTAGGTTTGTTTCATGGGAAATTTTAGATGTGTTTTCTTCTTTCCATGCTCAGCATCAGGTTGTAACCATGTTAAGTTGACAAACATTACTCAGTGAACACAGTACTCAATTTTGAAAGTACCTTTCAAGTTTGAAATCAAAATCTGCAGGAGTGTTTGAGTATACCTGCAAGTAAAATTTAAGAAGAAAGTATATGTTTGAAATCAAAATCTACAGGAGTGTTCAAATATACTTGCAAGTAAAATTTAAGAAGAAAAATCAAAAGACCTTAAGTAGTATATTTTTAAAGTTTCTTCATCACACTCATAATAAATCTGTCTATCCTATGGATGCCCTCATGTGACTTTTTTTAACAGTTTTTTATAATCATCTGAGATGATTATGTGTGGATTTTCAGAAATTATTATTTTGGTTCAATTTTCAGGTTTCATTGAAATTTTTATATTTTGTGGAATTTTAACAAGATCAATGAAAATGATGATTATGAGTGTGATTTTGATTTTTTTTTAAGTATATTTGTTTTGTTCAATTTGTATTATTCATTATAGTGTTTGAAACTTGCCAAATTCAATGAAATAAATGGAAAAAAAACATACTATTTTTGGTCATTAACTTTTTTTTAAAACAACTGTGTTTTTTTTTTTTAATTTTAATAATGGGTAGGTTTTTGTATATTTGTTTTATTGAAATTCATTTATTTGGGTCAACTTTTAGATCCCTATCTATAAAAATCATAATTAAATTTTTTTTGTTAAGTTTCTAATTTTTCTCTATAATTTTAGAATTTAGAATTATACTAAAATGAACAATAAGAAGGCAAATATCCCAATTTCTTTAGCCACAACTACAGATAATGTTGGTGCAACAATATGTGCTCAAGGTGTTGAGAAGTGAATTAGTAGACATGACAAATGATGCATGGCAAGAGCATCATGTAAAATGCTTTCACCATTTGATTGTGACTGGAAATGTGTTATTTTCACATTGATGACAAGAAACTGATTTTGATATTGTGATATGAGAAATTCTACAAAACCAAGTCTTTGAAATACCAAATCTTGGATTTTTGTAAGAAGGGACTATATACCTAAATGGAAAAAAATAGGAATAAGCACTTAGTTAAGTTAAAGTCTTGACAGTAAACAAAGCACTCTGCTTTGCTGTGTCCATTGGATTTGCAACTGCTTCTCTTGGCGCCAAAAAGGCCACCAATTGAACCAATCCGACAACAAGACCTTCTCTAATCCAAAAATCATTGCGAATGAAGTTGTTATCGGAAAAAGTGGAATCGGAGGTTGAATTGAGATTGTCAGGATGCAATGTAGAATTGGAATTGTCATGTTTTGAGTAAAATGGAATGTATTAACCTATCTACGACACATTGTTGTTTTGTAATGTTTATTATGCCTGTGTATTTCTAGAAGTGTGCTTCCTAAAAATGCTCTTTTGGTTTGTGAATTATATAAATCTGATATATACCAAAATTCTATTGTTTCCATTAAAACACAATAAAACCTAATGCAATATACTGAAACCATAAGTTGTGTCAACATGAATTTAGAATGTCATGAAAAGAAAATTAGTATTTTTGACTTCTTAATGGCTTTTAATATTTATGACTTATTTATCACTCTTCGTGTAGGCTATGTAAACCTAAATTTTAACCACATTCCAGGCTAGGTGCTGTACCACTCCGTTCTTTTCCCACTGATAGTGATCAATCATTTCATAAAGTTGTTTGAATTTACAAAGCTGGTTTGCTACTTTTTGATAATTCATAGTTGGCCTATATTTGTTGCCAGCAAAGTAGAAGGTTTAGACTCTCAGTTAGTGAACTCATTTTCTTTTGTTGAACTTGGAGGGCTCAAAGTGCTCTATATTTGTGATTAGCTATTTGCTCAAAGTGCCAGCAAATTTTTTTGTTCATTCTTCATGAAACCGATTTTGTGTAAGGTTTTCTTTGTATATATATATTGATTACAGATTTTTTTTTTTTTTTTTTTTTTTAAGATATACTTCTTCTACAGGTAGCATTTGGAATGGGAATCAACAAACTAGATGGTTAGTATTTTACTTGTCTATTCTTTTGATCTATTGCTTCTCATATGAAATGATACATCGCTACATGAAAGCGACCCTAAAAATGTGTTTATTTAAGGTTAGTTTTCTTCCTTCTAGGGCTTTGATTCGCATCGATTCCAGAAGCTCAGTTCAATGTTTGACTAAATCGATTCCAAAAGTTCAATTCAAGGTTAATTTTTCTCCAATTCCTTTGTTTTTTATTCGTCTCTTTTGCATACCTGTAAAAGAAATTCATAAATTGAAGATTAGTTTGATTCAGTTTTACATGTGTATTGATTGATGTATATACTGTTCTTATATAGATTTTTTTTAAATATATATATATATATATATAATTCATTTTGGCCCAAATTTGATGATTTTTGGCGTTTTAACTATCATTTAGATTATGGGTATTTTCTATTATTCTCTGGTTTGTTTTTATTTTATCAAGAAAGATTTTTTTTTACTAGATATCTGCTCTTGCTATGCGATTCTCTGTTTGGTAGGAGAGAAAATAATGATAGAAAGATAAACTTCATAAATACATATGAATTCAAAAAACCTATATTTGTTGCCAGCAAAGTAGAAGGCTTAGACTCTCAGTTAGTGAACTCATTTTCTTTTGTTGAACTTGGAGGGCTCAAAGTGCTCTGTATTTGTGATTAGCTATTTGCTCAAAGTGCCAGCAAATCTTTTTGTTCATTCCTCATGAAACCGATTTTTTGTAAGGTTTTCTTTGTGTGTATATATATTGATTACAGATTTTTTTTTGTTTTTTTGTTTGAAGCCAAGAGATCATCAAGTGCAGTTGGTTGCACTTTTATGGGTAATGTTTTCTTTGTGTGTATTGCAATTTGTATGTTCATCCCTCCTCCCCCCACTTTCTCCTCTTTCCTTTTTTTGCACTTGTCCTCCAAAATTTTAAGATGAAACAGTTGCTTTTGTATGTATCTACTGTTTCCTTTTGATTGCTGCAGTGAATTTGGAGAGCCGCCAGCATCTGGCTGACTCAAGTGCAGTTTTTACTTGGCATTAAGTGTAGTGAAACAGAGCTGCAAAACAATTATCCCCAACCCTGAAAAATAGAAAGGCTAAACTACAAAAACATGGGATGAGGTAGAATAATTGCAAAAATATTGAGTATCAAAAATAATTGCAATAGAGGTGGAAACTTAAAAATTAATCTTAAAAATTTTACAATTTTCCCCTAACTTTTGCCCTGTTCTCTTTCTTCCTCCCCCCTTCCCCTTCCCAGCTACTAGGATGGGGAGGGGCGAAGGGTTGGGGGGTGTCTGGGAAACAAGGGTTGAGGGAGGGGGTCGGGAAGGGTGGAGGAGTGGCCAGCAACTGGGAAGGGTGGGTGAGGGGTGGCCGGTAAAAATGTAATTTTACTATGTTTTTAAAATTAATCTTCAAATTGCATTTACATTTCAATTATTTTTATTAATCTTCAATTATTAATCTTCAAATTGCATTTATTTAATCTTGCAATTGTTTCAATTTTTTCCATTTTATTGCAATTTTTCCAAAAAGCACAAAAATTAAAATTCTTGGAGATTTATTTATTTATTTATTTTCTTATATTAATCAAATGCCAGCTGCAAGATGCAAGTATTTGTTTTGATTCATGCCATGGATATTGGTTAGAGTTTTATTACTTTGGATTCTCATACTTCAGTTGAGCTTGGTAAGAAGAAAAGGTTTAGTTAGGGTTCTTCAACATTAACCAAATGACAACAACAATATATTATTGTTGTTCAGGTTTTTCTTTGTGTTATCTTTTACTGATTTTTTTCTTTGTTTTTTTTTTTTTTTTTGATTGTTTTTCTTTAATTTTGGGTGCACATTTATGGATTTTGTTAATTTTGGGTTCACTTTAATTTTGGGTGCACTTTTATACACACATATAATAAGGGAGGGTGGTTTTTGAGTTACTCTATTGAATGGTTGTTACCAAAATGTTCGATAACCATTCTATATTCCTTACTTATTAAGTGTTTGATAAAATGTTTCAATGGAATTTACACACAACAAATCCAATTGATGGTATCTTCTCTCATATTTTTGTTTTCGGTTTGATTTTATGGAGAAATGGGAATCATCCCAATAATTTTTTAACTTGCTTTTGGATAATGGGAATCATCTAACTACCAATATTATTCTTCTGGGTCTGTGTTCTGTTATTTTTTTGCGATACACAATATATGCGGAAATATATGTTATTTTACATAAAATATTTACATAAAAATATGGGTCTGTGTTCTGTATCTAGAACAATATATGTGGAACTATGCACAATATATGTTATTTTTTTGCCAACTCCATATTGTTAGAACTATGCACAATATATATTGTATTTTTCATGATTTTCTAGCCATTGTGTACATTTTACTTTCCGAAAATAACTTAAAACCTGATGAAACCCAGTCTATAATCCAAGTTTGCAATATTTTATAAGTTTCTCTTTAGGCTATTTTTGGATTTCAGATTTGTGGTGGGAAAAGGAAATGGAAGGGAAAAAGTAATTTAAGCTCTCTTTTTTTACCCCCACAAATCCCTTCCCTTTCCCTCCATAAATCCCTCTACAAATTCAAGATCCAAACACAACTTTAAGGGCTGAAAATTTTAGAATTATACAATTCAGCTTTAGTTAATTTGATTATTTAGATTGCATGCAAGCACATTGTCTATTGTTAATTTTACAGCTATCACATTCATTAGGTGAGCAAGGATGATGCATTGAAGATGTATCGTAGTACGGTTACCCTTCAAACTATGGACAACATCTTCTACGAAGCACAAAGGCAAGGAAGAATGTCCTTCTATCTCACCTCACATGGAGAAGATGCTATCAACATTGCATCAGCTGCTGCACTCACCCAAGACGATATTATCTTGCCTCAGGTAAGAAACTAGATGAATTAGAGATCAATTTTCATAGGTTACTTATTTCTTTCTTCTCAACCAATTAATTAGTGTCACAATATACTATGCAATATCAGCAACAGATTTCAATCTGTTAGGAGCCATATGATATAGAGTCATACATACTATGAACAACAACACTATTGTATATATTGCTCACAAATTCCTTTCCTTATTTTACCACCTTCAGGTTGTTGACCAGCTACTGTAGTTCCATTGCTCCACTACCTATGTTTTCAAAATCTCTAACCATATGTATTTCTGTTCTTTGTCAGCTTATGCGGCTTGATCTTAATTTCAATGCTTCAGTCATTCATCTGTAACTCTCATAAATAGAATGATTTGAAGCCAACTTCATATCCATAGAAGATAAAACTCCAGCCCAAGCCCCAGAAATGTGTCAGCTTTGAAGACCATGCAATTATTTTGATTTCAGCTTTTCATATTTTCTTTTAGACCCCTCCATGTGATGGATAGGTTTTCAATAATTGGTTGGATATATTAGGAAGTCCACGATAGAGAATGATGTAAACAGACATGTATAATGCAATGCAGTATAGGGAACATGGTGTTCTGTTGTGGCGTGGTTTCACCTTGCAAGAATTTGCCAACCAATGTTTTGGGAACAAGGCTGATTATGGGAAAGGAAGGCAAATGCCAATTCATTATGGGTCCAATGCGCTCAATTCTGTAAACTTAGATAGATGTTTTTGAGTTTGTTTCATGGTAGGTCACCAAAGCTCAACAATGGCTGTTTGTCTATGCCATTTTCTTGGTATAGAAACAGGGATTTTCAGGTTGAAGACATAATTTCATGTCTATAATTGATAATTTATTTTTAAGACAAGAAGGGTTCGGATTACAATTATATTAAATTGATAATTGATAATTTATTAAATAGTATTAGGATTACAATTATATTCTAATCCTAACATTATTTACACTGTGCCTTCAGGCACGGGTATACGCTAGTATTCTATAAAATTGCACGTCATAAAGTGGGTGCCTGGAAAGTGAGTTTTTATGTAGTAAGTTTTTTTAGTTATAGGATATTATTGGATAAAAAAATTTTAGTGTTTGAGAAGATAGTTGGATTTTTTTGTGATTGGATGTAATGTTTGTGAGAGAAAAAGTGAAATGATTATGGGGTTGGATGTGATATTTTGTTTGGATTTGTTTTTTTTTATTTTGCAAAACCTTTGTCTTTTAGCAGAAAAAATCAAAAAAAAGATCTAGGAACCAAGTTCCCAAACACCACAAAAGAATATATAATTATTTTATATTTATTAATTTATACTCGTAGGATACTTGTTAATAAAATTATTTTGTCTATAGTATTGCAGAGTTTTAAACAAGTTAAAAAAGTTACACATTGTATCTTAAGAAAATTTCACTTTGAATAAGTTAAAAAAAGTCAAATAAATTATAATTTATCATTATAACTTAACATTATTAGTCGTCTCTCTTTAGAGACCACCACCTTTTATTTCTAAAAGCACACTATAGGTCTCATAGTTCCTCTCACCATAATTTTTGTGTACTGTTTGTCCAACGTCCTAACACTCTTGAAAGGGAAACTGTTAGTTCCAAAGGCGTTAGCGTGGTGTCAAATCTAACCTTAATCCAGCCAAGACCATCCATTAGTTGAACTAACTTGACTCTACGCTGCCGGATCACTCTAATGTTACTACTGTACGAGTGTTGTATTGTTAATTCACATATATAAATAAATAAATTTTACAAAGGTATTTATTAATCAATGTGTCAATTGTATTATTATTATAATATGTCTCAATTTAAATATTAAAGTTTTTATTAACACACGAGACGGTAGTAGGAGAAATTTTTGTATTATTTCACTAAAAAAAAATTTTTGAGAAAAAAAATGAGAGAGAGTTGATGCACGAGCACAGCTAGTGATTCCATGCCGCGTGGCACACGGGACGTACAAAGTTAGGGAGTCCGAAGTGAGCATTTTCTAGTGATTTTTTTGTAAAGTAATTTTGGTGTAATTTTTTTTATAGTTGAGATTTTTTTTTGTTTTTTTCAAGTAATTATCAATATTATTATACCTCAACTTAAGTCCCGTTTGACATGTTGATATTTAGTATAAAAGTCAAAAAATTATTTAAAAAAAGCTAAAAGTTTTTAACTTATATGAAAAGTCAAAAATTGTTTCATATCCATTCTACTTTTTACATATCTTTTCATAAAAAGTCAAAAAGTCATTTCGGATATTATTTTTTTTCATTTCAAATTTTAGTTAAAAAATCAAAAAATCACTTTCCAAACGACCTCTATTTAGTATTATTGTATTTGTATCATCAATTTTTGTAAAATTAAATTTCATGCATTCAAAAAATCACTCTAAAATTAATTTATGAAAAATTAATCTCTAGAATTCGGATTAGTCCCATGGACTATAATCATATGTTGTATAGGTTGGTTTCAACACGCAGTTGCACTTTAGAATTTGTTTGTATCTCTTAAATAAATAGATTTATTTAAATTATATTATCCTTTTATTTTTTTACACAATTTTTTATAACAGATCAAAAAATACATTTCATTCTAAACATCTGCAATTACGTGTGAGCTCCACCCTATTTTATTTGTTTTTAGATAGGGGTCCACCCTACTTCTAATCCCATCAACTTTGATATCATTTTTTAAGATAGGGTCCACCCTACCTCTAATCCACTTTACGGATTCCACAAACTTAACCCACGAGCCCTTTTTAAGCAATTACGTGTAAGCTCCACTCTATTTCATTTGTTTTTAGATAGGGGTCCACCCTACTTCTAATCCCATCAATTTTGATATCATTTTTTTAGATAGGGGTCCACCTTACCTCTAATCCTACTAAACTTTGATACCATAATATGAGCCGTCCACTTTACGGAATCCACAAACTTAACCCACGAGACCATCAAAACTCCTTTGGGGAAGTGGATTATAATTTATTTTTTAAATTATAATTCACTTTTTTTTTTTATAAAAAAATTATTTATAAGTAGTTTATAAGTATTTTTTAACTAGGAAATTGATTATAATTATTTTTTTAAAATAGCTCAAAATTGTGAAGTTATATGGTGTTCATGGGACACAGTGGCCCCGTTTGGTAGAGTTGTGGAAAAGTGATTATAACTTATAACCTAACAGCTTATAGCTTATAGCTGTGAACATAAACTGATTTTTTACTTATAAATTAAGCTTCTTCTCCCCCACACAAAGAATAAGTTGATTTTTGACTTACAAAAAGCTATAAGTTGTATTGCTAAGTTGGACCAAACACATCAAAATAACTTAAATTAAGCAAAAAGTTAAAATAAATTAGAAATAAGCCTTACCAAACACGCCAGTATCCCAAATGAGATGTACTTGTTGGAGAACGTGTGACTTATTGTTCATTTTGTTTAATTATTCAGTTTTAAGAATCAGATTTTGATTTTTTAATTTGTATTATATTAGTTTTAATAAATGTTTTTAATATTTTGATCAATTTTTTTAAAAAAAATTTAGATGCATTTAAATGTAATTAAAAAAAATATTTGTAAAAATCAATAAAACTAAAAAAATATAAAAATTCAGTTCATTTACGTATTTTGAAATATTTATTAAAAATTTTAAAAAATTTTCTTTTGGAGTACATTTTGATTAGATTCATTTAAAAAATAAAAAATATAAACTGACCAAAATATTAACTAAAAATAGAGAAATGCGAATTGAAAACTCAAAATATGATTTTAAAAATAAAAAATAAAAAAATATGAATTAAAAACTCAAAATCTATAGTTTTGTGCGGGGTCACCCTTTTCTAATTCCACAAGTGTTGATGGGATAAGCTCCTTTTCATACCTTATCTCTTCACATCTCTTCATACTTAATTTATGAGTTTTAATTTAGATCTACACTGATAATCCGAACCGTCTATCGCATAAGCCTTGCAATGAAGGTCATTCATACAAAAAATTAATTTAATCAGACAACTATAAATATGGGAACAAATCATATTTTGTTTTATAAAATAAACGATTTAAATTTTATTATATTTACTATTCATTTTATAAAAAAAATTTATTTTTGTATTTATAATTTTTTATTGAAGTTGATTTTTTGTATAAATCACCTTTATTGTAGAGCTTACGAGATAAATCATTCGAATCATCGATGCGGGTGCATATTGAATTCTATAAGAAGAGTATGGATTAGTGTGAAACGAATCTTATACCAATTTGGAAGGCTTGTTTTGAGAAATGAGAAAAAAGGTAGCTTATTGAATTTTTTAAATTTTTTTTTGAAAAAATATACAAAAGAAATAAATAAATAATGTGACCTAAATAAATTAATAAATCAATAAATTGACTTTTTTCACGTTATGAAAAGATACTTAAAACTATCTCCAATGGTTACTCAAATTTTTCATCAAATTTAAATTTGATGAAAAATGAGTTCAGCTGCTGCTCTAACAGTTGCATCAAATAAGTATCAAATTGAGAATTTTACTTTTATTTTATCAAACTGAGGATAAATGTGTCTTTTAACAAATCACTGTTCATTGTCGTTCCTAGATGTCCCCTGAATATCCTCCCGGATGACTACTTCAAGGTAAAAATTTCTAAAAAAATTGCACTAGCCAGTCGACCAGTCGGTCGACCACCTCATGACAAAAAAAAAATTTATATTGGCTGGTCAACCATTTAGATATCCACCCGATTAACTGATATTCTAATGAAACTCCAAAATCCTCTATTAAAATACTTGATATTAAAATAAACTTTTATTTATATTTTTATTCAAATTTAATAAAAAAAAATTGATTCACCATTACAGATTCTCTAACGGCCGTCCACTTTACGGAATCTACAAACTTAACCCACGACATCATCAAGACTGTCAACTCTCTATCATTGGTGGAGAAGGTATTTAGGTCTTGTTTGGTTTGTTTTTTAGAAAAATTTTTAGAAGAAATTCTTTACAAATAAATTTTTAAGAGTAATCAAACCAAATAAATTTTTCTAAAAAAAATCTCAAAATTTTGTTTGGTTACCTATTTTCTAAAATCACACACTCTCTCTCATACACATCAAATCAATCACTTTTTTTAAAACTTTCTCCTCAAAACAAATTTCCAAAACCATTTCTGAAAATAGATAAACTAAATAAGTTTTTATACTTTTTATCTCAAAGACTAATCTATAAACACAAACCAAACACATCCTTAGTGTTCCAGGGACACAGTGATGTGGTGTCCCAAATCAAATGTAATTGTTGGAGAACCTGTGACTTGTTATTCACCTGTTGTTTTTAAAATTAGATTTTGATTTTTTAATTCGTATTTTTTTATTTTTAATATTTTGGTCATGTTTTTCAAAAATATACCTGCTTCTTTTTTTAAGATTTGGATGCATCTAAATATACTTAAAAAGTAAAATATTTATAAAAAAATCTTTACAAGATTCAATAAAAATTAAAAAATATAAAAATTTAATACATTTTCATATTTTGTAATAATTATTAAAAAAAATTTAAAAATTCACAAATATTTTATTTTTTAGTACATTTAGATTAAATTCATCTAAATAATAAAAAATAATCAAAATATTAAAAAAGTTCACTAAAAAAAAATTACCAAATAAATATTCAAAATTTGATTTTGAGTACTTAAAATAAAAAAATTACAAATTAAAAATTGAAAATCTATAGTTACGTGTGGGGTACACCTTACTTCTAATCTCACCATTTTGATAAGATAAAACTATACGTATCAATTAGTATATTAACAGATAATTTGACATAATTTTATTATTGTCACGACCCAACCCCTAGGTCCTTAGGACTGAAATCGCAACTTATTAATTCTATCTGAACCAATTAAATGGTGTCAGGGAAAACGAAATAAAAGTAAGAAAATAATTAAATAGTTAATTAACTTCATTAACTACCCTACTATTTAAATCAAAAGGAAATTCATCTACCAACTTTTATTATATTATTATTCAGTGACAGACAATAAAATGGAGAAAAAGTAAGAAAAGAAAAAAAATAAAATAAAATAAAAATATCGGTAACAAGTTCTGTGCTGGTCCACTATACAAGGTCATAATCATTTCTTATATTTTCATCACGTGAAAGGAGTAACAGTTATAAGCACATAGCAAATATTGAACTCCAGAAATTATGTAGGTAAATAATTATAACCACGGTACAGAAAAGACCACAACAAAGGTCACTAGAGTGACAATCAGTGTAACGCCCTCAAAATAATACGTAAAACCCATCATTTTAGACATGCAATGATATGAGAAAATAACTATCTTTCCATTAATCAAAGTAGTTCTTACAAAAGTATTACATGTTAACAACAAAAGCAAATGCCCTACGGGCTTACAGCTTTCCAAGTTAACACTTGGTTACAAAAAAAGGAGTGCTAACTCAATACATATTAAGCCATTGGCTTGAATTTACATGCAATACATCAAAAGAAAGCAAACAATAAAAGCAGTCTGTCTGCCTCTAGCCTCCCAAGCTATGTCTTTGAAGGTGGCATGCTACCTGTACCTGAAAATGATATCCCATATAGGGTGAGCCATAGCCCAGTAGAAATATACTAAACCAACTATGAACAATGACAAAAATAACAGCATTTGATAGATGGCCCACACTGATATTCCCACTTATAACACATCACAGTTTCATGACATTCAAGTCCATGTTACATTTCACTTCTCATTTCCTTTCAACTTTGAGTTTGAAAACAAGGCTCAGAACCTAGCCAAATAACTTAATGAAATTATGATCCATCTTTAAAACACTTTTGGAATTCATGGCGGATACACATTTTGATGCTGTATCAATGACACATAAACCACTTCCGTCCTTCACGAAGGATACACATTTTGGTGCTGTATCAATATAACATAGAAATACTTTTATACTTCACAATTGATAACGATATACATTTTAGTGCTATATCAAATCAATTCAAACACTTCCATAATCCACACTTGATACACATTGTAGTGCTGTATCAATGTCACACGAAATCCGGTTTAGAGGTTCATCCCCCATCTTCCAATAAACCGTGGAGTACATCCTCTATCTCCTCCCACACAATACAATGTATAGAAACAATTATCATATACAAATTCAATCAATCAATACACATTTTAGTGCTGTATTGGACCAACCACCATATTTAATGGCTTACTCAATTGATTAGTTTTAGTTTGCCTAATCGTCATTCATTGTCTACAACAATCAAGACTATCCTCCACCGATAGCCCAAAACAGTTATTTCTAAACAGAAAATAAATACACCAAACGGATACAATATCAACATTTCAACTCAGTGAGTGATAAATGATCCAACTACACCCTTTAATCCCACACATTCCCAGTCTCAACATTTTCAATTTAATTTCTCATTTCTCAAAATTAGTTTCACAAATTAATTTATCCACAATTAGGGCTTTTTTCCATAATTACAACACCAACCCTAAGGTTCCATTTTCATCAATAATCCCGACATCAAGTCCATTTTCAATATATTACATACTTAAAGGTTTTAAACTTTGAAAACCCTTCTTTTGAAAATTACCCAATGACCCCAAACTTTCTCGAAATCACCCAATAACCCCTAACATATCGAAATACCAAAATTCAAAGACAAAGCTCATAAGATGGAGTAGGATATCCCTACCTCGAAGTTAGAGCTCAAACGGGGAAGTTGAAAAAAACCAAAATGCTCCAAATACCAAGATCCACGGATCAAAATAAAGCCCTCGACGATCAACACCCTTTTTACAAAGGCCGAAGGATAGGGGGACACTCTAACTAGATCAAACCCTAGAGAGAAGGGAGATCCTAGAGAGAGAAGCTCTCAAAAAGTGTTTTTAGAAAGTAAGAGAGAGAGAGAGAATGTAAAAAAGTGATTTTAAAACGCCTAGCTGCCAACTGATATACGACATTCCCGCTCGAGCGGAGAATAGAACGCTCGAGCGTTAAGAACAAAAACCTGAACACGTTCGATCGCAAGGAGGCCCGCTCGAGCTCCAAGAAACAAAAGAAAAACACATCCACTCGAGCACGAAGAACCAGTCCGCTCGAGCGTAGATTTTCACCTCTCAGAACTTTTTTCAGAAAAGAACTACCCACTCGAGCGCCAACAAGCCCGCTCGAGCGCAAGAAACCCGCTCGAGCGTAGAAAACACACCTGCAGAAGTTTTGCAGGGACACGAAATGCTGGAAAGGTGTAAACCCCGCTCGAGCGCAAAATGACCCGCTCGAGCGGACCATTCAAAAACTGGGCAACAACAATGGGAGCCAAAGCTCTACCAACCTGTAACAACCAAGCCCAACACATCCTAAAACTCAAACAAATGGATTTAAAGGACGACAACAAGATAGATACAACTGCCAACTCCACGGAACCGAGTCCGAAATACAACTGAACAGTAAAGGGACAACCGGGATCGCTATAATCAGAACAGAGGTCAATGGTCAAGCGACTACATCTGGGCCTTGACTAACTGATGGAACGACTAATATATGTATAGGCCGATCTTGATGATATAGCATACCTATCATAGAAGCAAAGCCGTGCCTATACTCAAAGACGGTATCTCAGATCTACCTATGTAGTCGGCCTTACCCAGGACTAGACTGCTCTCATTACATAATTGGCCCTTTACCCCTCGTATTTTACTAAGAGGAGGGGAAATGTTTTTCCCGACAATCCAAAACGTTCAATCGAAAATCCACCCAGGTCTCTTGATATATGTTAAGTCATTGCTAAAGTCAACATTCTGGACATTAATAATGTTCAGAGGGTTGGGGACTGTGACAACCCTCACCTTTGATTAGTGCTAATCTATGATTGAGCATGATCAGTAACTGATAAGAACGATATTCTGAATCGATTGTATGAGTGTATTGTTTTGAATGCATTTCTATCTGTTTGATTTCTGAATGAATCTGTTCATGTTTTAACTTTGAACTGCGAATTGAAGGTCTTATCGGCGACCGGACCAGAAATCAATTAGTGTTATATGCTAATTAGGATTTATGTGATTTTTATGGTAGGTTTAATTAAAATTTGATTTGGAATGATTAAATTAGATTAGATTATGCTAAATCACATTGGTTTGAGTAAATTACACTTTTGCCACTTAGTGGCCTAATTCACCAACACTCCTTACACCTTACATTTGTTGATACACCACTTTTATTCATCTTCTTGACCCCAAAACCGTGAATAAGAGAGGGAGAGAAGGAGAAGTTTGGTTTCAACAAGAATTAGCTTGGAAAATTAGAAGACTTGAAGAGTGATTGCAAAATTAGACCTCCATACTTGGAATTCAAGACCTAGGTAAGGAAATCATCTTCTTAATTGTGAATTTAAGCTATTTCTGCATGGTTCATGGAAGATTTAGAGTTTAAAGTCAAGAATTAATTTAAAGAGTTGAATTGTGAGCTAATTCATGCATGCATGTACATGTTCTAGCATTTTGAGGTTGTTCTTCATGAAATTCTTACATACAAGTTCATATTTTGGTTGTAGTCCATGAATTCACCTTGATTTTGAGCTCAATCTTACATTTGATCATGATTTGAAGCATTAGAGTCCATTAGAACTCATGTATGTTATGTTCTTGCTTAGTTCATGAAAGTTTCTTTGAATTGTGTTCAATTGGCTTACCTTTGGGCTTGATTTTACAAAATTGATCTACAAAATATGTTGTAGTATGAGTTTTCAAGTGTGTTCCAGAAAATGGGCCCAAAAGGTTGAGTTTTGAAGTGTTGAATGCTTGGTTTGAGCTTGGGAGGCAAATCTGAAAATTCCAGATTTTGGCTTCCACGCTCGAGCGACCATCTTTTGTTCAGAGCTTCGCTCGAGCGAAGGAATGCTGGCTCGAGCATAGATTGCAAGCTCTCAGGCTTTTTGCGTGTGCAGACGCACGCTCGAGCGAAGGAACCTACGCTTGAGCGAGAATTGTGTCTCATGCTCGAGCGAGCATCGAGCGGAGATTTTCAACATCCAACACTTTTTGCATTTTTACAGACCGCTCGAGCGAGGAAGTCCACGCTCGAGCGACCCCTCTGTTTTGACACGCTCACTCGAGCGTAGAAAGCTACGCTCGAGCGAGACCCTTGTTTCAGCAAAAATTTGAAAACTGTTTTAAAGTGCATTTTGGCATCCTCATTCCATCATAGGGATTCCTAGGCCAAGTTTAAGGCATCTTAATGAGGATAATGTTATAGAACCACACCATGTATAGTTAGGGACTAAGTTATTGATCCCAAGTGTGTGTTCGTTCTGTTACTCTGTAGGGTTAGCATCCGAGGACGCTCGTTAGCTTGTCTATAGTCCAGTGCTCTGTGAGTAACAATGTTGTAAAGATATGTTCAATTATGATTATTTTCTGAATGATCAACTGTACTGCTTACTGAAATGTTAGTGTTCAATGAATGAATGTTTGTCCTATTTGTAAACTGTACTCGTGGCATCCATAGCAACCTACTGTTACTGTTACTGCTATTGTTACAGAGATCTCTGTCGGTTCCAATGTTGGAACCACTACTGTTCACTGTTTGGTGGCCATCAACTGACTGTTCGGTTTGTTAAGACCTACTGTACTGCTTTGCTATTGGATGTACCACATATGACTTTATGTTTCCTAAATGACTGTTATGGCATGAAATATGAGCCACTGATTGAATAACTGATACAATTGACTGTTTGATTATTGAAAGGACATTCATTCTTAACCCCTTTACGCATATGTTATTCACTGGATTTTAGCTCACTGTTTATATTTATATGTAGGTGTCCAAGCACCAGACCGATGCTAGGAGCATCAAGTTAAGCTCCCGTTTTGTCAAGCCAACCACCGTGCCTCACCTCGAGGTTCCGAGTTTGTTCAAGCTAAAGCTATTTTGGGGTGTCTCAATTTCACCATTTTGTTTCTGATTTGTAATAAATGTTTAAGACTTGACTGTACATTATAGTTAGGGATTTGGTCCCTGACATGGATATTTGTGTATATGTCGCATGTACATATGTTTTGATTATCAGGTGTGGCATGTTTATAAAAAGTCTTTTTGCATCCAGATTGTCATAGCTCATTGGGCATCTTTTATTTTCTGTTTTGGCTTCCGCCAGCCCCTTTACTCTGTATTATTGTCATTACTGTTAAGCAAGCCTTCGGTAATCACGGATTACTGGCCGGTTACGGTGCTAAACCATAGGAGCGGGTTTGGGTCATGACAGGGACACCGATGAGTATGTAGTTGCTGAGAAGAACATTTCCCCTTCTTTCAGCAAAATATGGGGGCAAAGGGCCAACTATGTAACGAGAGAAGTCTAGTCCTAGGGAAAAACTGACTATGTAGGTAGGTCCGAGATACCATCCTTGAGTATAGGCACAGCTCTGCCTCCATGATAGGTATGCTATATTATCAGGATTGGCCTGTACATATATTGGCCGTCCCATCAATTGGTTAAGGCTCGGATGTAGTCGCTTGACTATGTCTTCAGAGCCTCCCCATCCTTCTGGTGAGGAGGGGGCGTGGTGAACTCCTAAGATCCCCTCAAGACTCATAGCCTCAACCTTATTCCAGAATGCGTCACTAAGAATAAATTCGGACATCCCTACATCACCAAAATTAGTCATGGTATATGTGTAAGATTATACATAGGAGGGCTAATGTGGCAAGCAAAATATATATATTGAATTAAAACCATTGCTTTGATACCACTTTTGTTACGACCCAACCTCCGGATGCTTAGGGCTGGAATCGCAACTTATTAATTCTAATTGAACCAATTAAGTGGCGTCAGCAGAAGCGACATAAAAGTAAGAAAATAATTAAATAGATAATTAATTTCATTAACTACCCTACTATTTAAATAAAAAATAAATTCATCCATTGGCTTTTATTATTTTAGTATTTAGTGTCAAACAATAAAACGAAGAAAAAGTAAGAGAGAAAAAAAATGTCGATAACAAGTTCTGTACTGGTCCACTACACGAGGTCATAATCCTTCCTTATATTTCATCACCTGAAAGGGGTAACAACTATAAGCACATACCAGAGTGAGAGATATGATACCAAGAGTATAAGGGCATAAAATAATCATGGATAGGTATTTAAGTGATAAAACGTAACACATAACTTAATTTGAATAAACAAATTATTTAAGTGGTAGAAACTGAAATCCATAAATTATGTAAGTAAAGAACCATAATCATGATACAGAACAAAACTGAGGTCACTAAAGTGACAATTAGAATAGAGGTCAATGGATTCATGGCAAACAGAAGGCCACAAAGTGACCAATCAGAGGCTAATAGTTATTTAAGTCTCCCAAAACATGGGACTCCCATAGTGGTGCTTACCAAAAATAAATATTTCTATAACCATTGTTAAATAATTTTTAAAATTTAAACAAACATATCTACAGATTTCAATTTAAGCAGATGTAGTCCAGACTATAATTAACGTACTTTAAATCTAAATATAAGTTATAAAACATAACTTATATAAAATAAATTTTGATAATTCAAAATATACATAAAATATGTTATGATAACTCAAGATATAATATAACTCACCTTAATAATAATTTCTCACTCTTACTTTCCACTGTTAAAGACCATCTCAGCTAATAGTTGCCTTTGTCCAGTATATTTTCCCTTTGTTTTGTTTTGTTTTGTTTTATTTTTTTATTTTTTTATTTTCTTTTCTCTTGATCTTTAGCAGTCCTGAGCAAAACCTCCCTTTTATAGAGAGGCAACCGTGGGCACCAAGCCACAAGTTTGTCCACGTGTCTAATTCTCATTCCTTTGCCATTAATTCATGTTTATCTAATAATTCATACTTATCTAAAATGTTTAATTTTAGGCTCAATTCTACTTTGGCCCAAATCTTAAACTAATTATATACACCTTTTTTCCGATAATATATAATCCCTAATTTAATTACACTTTATCTCATCCACCCATAACATTCAATTTTTTATTTTACTCTAATTATCTTTATCAATAATGTTTGAGAGCTCTAATTTGAGACTAGGAATGGCAACGGGGCTGGGCGGGTCCAGGGATCACACTCCCTGTCCCCGATCCCCGACGGGGAACCTATCACCGTCCCTATCCCCGTCCCCTCCCCCTAACCCAAAAATTTCCCGGACCACAAAAAAAAAAAACAAACAAACAAACAAATCGCAGCAGCAACAAGAAGTTAACAACGATTCAACAACATCATCAACAACAACATCATCAAACAACATCATCAAGCAGCATCAACAACAACATCATCAACATCACAGATTCACAGAGAGGGAGAGAGATCTGAGTAGAGAGAGAGAAAGAGATCTCCTTAGATCTGCCGTGGCGGAGGGTACCGACGTCGGAGGAGGAGGAGGTGGCGCTCGATGACGATGTTTGGTGCTCTCTCTCTTTGCTCGGAGGAGGCAGATGTGGCGCTCGGAGGAGGAGGTGGAGGTGGCGTTGATTCGGTAAGAGATGGTGAAGAGAGAGAGAGCTTAGAGACAGTAAGGAAGAGAGAGAGAGATGTGAGGAAGAAAGAGAGAGAGTAGATATGAAATGAATAAAAGATGAAATAAGAGAGAGAGAGTGAGTGAGTGAGTGAGTGAATCAAAAAAGTATATATATATCACTTTGGGGGACAAACGAGGTCGGGTCGGGTCGGGTCGGGGCTGGAGCTTGGACACTTATCACCGTCCCCGGCCCGAAATTGATCGAGGATTGATTTTTGAATACCATACCGTCCCGTCGAGGGTATTTTTTGAGAAAAAATCGTTCATATCGGGGTCGGGGGATCGGTTCCCCATTGGGTCGGTTTCAAATTGCCATCTCTATTTGAGAGCTCTAATGCAACTCTAATGATGTGGAGAATACCCATGTGAAGTTGGGGCCTACACTCCTCTCTCTATCTCTCTCTACTTTCTCTCTCTTCGACCTCACTAGAGTTCCATCTAGAGCTCTGAAATTAGAGCTCTATATCATTACTTATATATAGATATTTTTACGTAGTGTTTAATTAAACATTTGGGTGTCACAATTATTTTTAAATCTTTATAATTTGTATAATAAATGAGATACATAATTTTGAAATTATATAATGAGTAATACTAGATATCCTAAAATTTCAATCAAAATTTTTACTAAATATTTCACATGGAGGTGGGATCCACACAATGTGGATCCCGTGTGAATCTCACGTCTATACGAGACATTTGAGAAATAATTTTGAAATTTCTAATATTTTTATTATATAGTTATAACATAATAATTATTAGGTGGCACATTTGAGTCCGGATCCTCTCCCGCATACTTTTCCAGCCATTCCTCTTGTCAAGGGTCAGGATTTGGCCACGTCAAAGTGACCAAAGTCTACGGCTCAAATCAAGTTTAGTTTAAAAAAAAAAAAAAATTTTGAATTTCTTTGGTTTTCTTGTCTCTACTTCTTCAAGATCATTTTCTTCTAATCTGATTTCTTTCAAATGCAATTACATATCTATTTATGCATACATAGAAAGATTACCCACTATCAAAAACCTTGTATTAGAGAAATTTTAACCAACCCAGATAATGAAACTATACATACAAATACAATTACAATATTCTAAATAAGTGTACTTTTTAACTTTTTATAAAAAGATATGTAGAAAAGTAGAGAGGAAATGTTGATTGATATGACTCAAAAAAGATAAAAAGATAGACTTATTTAGAGGATGACAAACAAGGCTTAAATATATTTAATAAAAAATTAAAATAAATAAAATTTAATTACTATGTTTAGTTATGTTTTGAAATTATTATTTTTTAAATATAAAAATTAATTTGATGAAATAAACACACAAAAATTATAAAATTTTGAAATTCTCAAAAACAATATTCATTAAAAAAAATCATATGAAAATAATTTTTTAAAGGAAATAAAAAGCACACAAATCCAATCTTTGCATTTGAAAAAAAACACACACACACACACTGTGTGTGTCAATTTCTGATCACACTGCCAAATTAGTACTTAGCTGGAGAGCACTGGCAGAATACAATAAGCCCGTATGACCTGCAATAGAAAGAAGAGATTCCCGCGGTGGTTCGTCCACCCGGGGACAATCCGATGATCAAGTCAGTAATCAAATATCTCTCAAAGATAATCAATAGTGCTTAACTCACTGTTCAGAATATAAATTGCGTACCTTAGACCCATGGAGGTGCCTCTCTTTTATAGCCAACACAATCCTAGTCCCAATAGAAGCCTAGCTTCAGTGGATTCAGGATTACTACTAATCTTGGACTCCCAGTAGGATTGGAATAAACTCTCTAAGAGTCTTATCCTTACTCAAACTGAAGTCTTCTCTCCTTCTAGGACTCTTGTCCCTTATCCGCTTATCCCGGACTCCGATATCTTCAGAGATAACCTCAGCCTAGCCGAGATCACCTTGGCGTCATGACCAGGACACGTGGCACCTCGGCTGACACTTCGGCGTCACCTTGGCCACGTGTTGGCACTCAGAAAATATGTCCCCACAACTGCCCCCTAGGTTCTATTACCTCGGCATCCTAAGGTGATGGAACCTATATCGTTTGTTCCATTTAACATGTCGGCTAAGCTTACTTCATCATTCATTACCGAGGTCATAATATGTCGGCTCCATGCGACAAGGACCTGCAGTCTGTCCAATCAAGGCTTTAGAATCAATAACCTAGTTTGTTCAAGTTTATTTAGCCGAAATCGACCACCTTGCCGAAGTATTAACTTCGTTAAATCGTGAACTCCAAGAGTTCTATCACGCATATGAGCTGTCACACATGACTACTCAACCGTTCTTGTCACGCGTCTCTCTCTCTTTGGCCGTACCCAATACGCGCCATTAAGTCGCATTGCTCTTGCGTGCGCCGTCTGACATGCACATTGTTTTAGGCACATTAATTGCCTTTTTGCCACCGTTTTATGTTTCAACAAAACTTTCTTCCTCTCTCTTCGTCGTTTCACCTTTGTATCCTCATTTCCGTGCAAGCTTTCTTTCTTCGCTCTCCCAGATCTGCCTTTTATTCGAGCATTCGAGCTCTGCAACTTGCTCCGTTCACCTCCTCCGGCGAGATTTTTACCGCTCCGTCGCTTTTGCAACGGTTGTTTGACTTCGGCGATCCTCACACTGGCCTCACTTTCTCTGGTAAACCACTATCCCTCTTGGTTTCAGTTCTTAATTTACTTCGAACTCTGTCATATTTGCGAACTTGCTCATGTCTCTGATCGTTTAATTTGTACCTTGATTTCTTGAGCATGTTTACTTCGTGATTCTGTTTCTTGCCGAATCCTTTCTTGAATACTCACATTGCTTTCATATTTGTTGATTTTTGACACTGTTCTTTGGCTTCCCACACCTGCACAAGCTTTACTGCTGTGTTCTTTGATGATTCATCATTGTTCTTGACTCTGAATCGTATTCCTGTTTCTGTTTGTCGTGTTTTTTTCCAGATTCTTGCCTCAATCTTCACTTCACTTGCCTAGACTTAGGATTGGGATTTTGTTTATAGAACTTACGAACCTAAGGAAAAACTAATATGAATTCCCTTTAGATCCACACAAACTCTTACCATAGTACATTTGTAGATTTTAGCCGAGGTCCCTCAAACCCTTAAAAAACACTTCCTTCTGAAATCCAACTCCTCCAATTAAGCCGACGTCATGGGTATGTGGAAGCATAGGGTAGACACCCCAACTAAGTTAGAGTACTTTAGGCAGGAGTTTTCCATTCCTGCCGATGTCTACCTTAGGTTGGCAGGGGAGGAGGATTCCATTAAGCACGACGTTAACCTCATGCCTTTCCCAGTAGTGGTCTTTATCGAGTGTGGACTTAGGTTTCCAGTTGACACCCTTTTTCCAAGAAGTCCTCCACTACTACAAATTGAACCCAATGCAACTTGCCATCAACTCTTATCGAGTTATCAATGTATAATCGCCTTAGCCAAGAAAGAAAATGCTAGGGTTACCCTTGCCGACATCCAGTACTGCTACACCATGTGTCGCCTAAAATCGGAAAAAGGCCACGTCTATTACCTCAAGCCGAGGTCTACGGAGTACAAGCTTATTGCCGACCTCCCAGACTCAAACAAGGGTGCCGGAGACGATTACTTCATCATCTCGGGCAACTGGGAGTTTCAACCAAACGATGACCTCCACTTTTATCCCCTAAGCCGAACAGTTTTTGGGGACGAAGATGGTAAGAGCCAGGCGTCACTTTTTCTTACTTTTTTTCCAAGTTTTCAATACTTTGTTCTAACGTCTGTGTTCTTCTTTTTTGCAGTTCTTTCGCGACCACCAAAGGGCTTTCGTAAGTCCTTCTTCCCTAGCAAGGACTTGAAGAAGCTACTGGATCTAACAGTTCACAAGTAGAGAGCCCCTTTGCTACACAACTTCATTCCTACTTACAAGTCGGTTCTTCCCGACGTTCCAAAAAAGAAGAAGAGTCAGTCTCCTCCTTCCGCCACAACTCCTCTAACAGCCTCATCATCTCGGCCAGATCAAGGATCGACTTCTAATCCAGCAGAGCAACCGTCAACCTCGGCACCATATCTGATCCCACCATCTCAACGTCAATGCCGCTGTAGAACTGCAATTGTCGCCGAGATGGGTCGCAAGAAAGCTGTTTCCGAAGATCTTCTAGCCGACATCCCTGACTCAGTTGACACTCAACCAGCACAAACCCAACCTCAACCAAAGCCAAAGCCAAAACGTTTGAAGAAGGCACGGCCCAAGGCAACGGTGACTCAGATTGATACTGAGGACACCTTGCCAATTTCTAAATTGGCCGAGAGCGAGAAGACCCTTTCTGCTATCGAGAAGAGGCCCGCCGAGGCCCAACCATCCGAATCTACCAAATCAAAGAGGCAAAAGTCGTCCTCTGCGACCACCTCGGGGCCATTAAAACATGATTCCCCTTGGGCCCTGCCAATCACAATCGATAACAAGCCGGTTAAGGCTGGTGATAGCGCCGACGACATTGAGGTCGACGTTGCTCTTTCTACCGCCTTGCTTCTGCCCGAAGATCTTAATCGTAACGCTAAGATGAGCGAATACAAAAATTTTGCTCTGATGCTCCAGCATTCTGTTCAAGTAAGTCTCTTACACTTGGTATTTTTCTTTCTCTATCATTTTAAACTCAGAGAATTTTTTAATAACTTCTACTCTGTCCATTTCCCTTTAGGCGATCCAACATGCCCACTCATTCTCAATGCAATCTTTTGAGACAAGGAAGGAGTTGGCCGACAAGACCAAGGAGGTCTCTGGTTTGCAGAAGACTCTCAAAAGGATCGAGGGAAAGATGAAGACTTTATCAGACCATGTCGAGGCAACCGTCAAGGCTAAAGATGAGGCCGAGGAGAAATCAGACGCTGTAGAGGCCATCAAGAAGGTTCTTGAGGCCAAGGAAAAGATGGTCTAGGCCCAGAAAAAACTTCAAGATGCCTTGGCCACAAAGGAGGTCGAGATCAAGGCCGCTGATGAGAGGACGTATTCTGAGGGGGCGGCCGATGTCAAGGAGGACTACAAAAAGCAGGTGAAGCAGGCATGCAACAAGGGTTTCACCCTTGGTTGGATAGCTGCTCTAAAAAAACTTGACGTCCCTGAGGACTCCCCCCTCAAGAATGCTGAAGTCCTTCCCCTGCCATTCCCCCATACTCCAAGCCAATCTGAAGACGATTCTGAGTCTGAGGAGGAAGCTTTGGTAAGGAAATCAAAGGAAACTGCTGGGGCCAAGTCCCCTATTCCAAATGAGCAAGTCCTAGACTTGACTCAGGACGAAGAGGGTAAGGTCTCCAAAGACACTGTTCCTGAGAAGGCAACATCAGACGTGCCTATTGCCAACAAGAGCCTCGACCAAACTCTTCAAGAAATTGATGCCGAGCTCGCGGCTGAGAGGGCCGCCGAGATGTCTTCTCAGCAGTCTTCCGAACTCCAGACCCAACCGCCCAAAGACGTTGAAGAGTCTTAGTTTGATACTTTTCTCCCCTTTTTTTTCCTGTACCTTGTACTTTTTTCGTTCTTTGAAACAATGTATGCTTTCTGTTTGGCCGATGTGCCTTCTTTTGTAATTTCTGAACAATTACTCTTTTGGTAGGCCGAAGTGCCCTCTTCATTTTGAACTGCTTCTTCTGATTTCAAGTACAATTTCCTTTGTATGACTTTTGTATGATTCTGTACTTGGAATAATTTTGCATGCTTTCAAGCATACACCTTTATCTGTGTAACTTCCTCGGGGTCATATACCTCGGTTTATATAAACCAATGGTTTACCTCGGCAAGTACATAAGTACTTTTTTTAATGCAACCTTGGTCTTAACTTGTAAATTTCAACAAGTACTTAAACCGATCCTTCTTTGTCATAACCTTGGTTTCAATCTTAGTTTAATTTCAACTTGTAAACTTAAGTTTCAACAAGCGTTAAACATAACCTTAGTTTAACTTCAACTTGTAAACTTAGAATTTTAACAAGTGTTTAAACATAATCTCAGTTTAACTTCAACTTATAAACTTAAGTTTCAACAAGCGTTAAGTATAACCTCAGTTTAACTTCAACTTGTAAACTTAAAATTTCAACAATTGTTAAACATAACGTCGGTTTAAGTTCAACTTGTAAACTTAAGTTTCAACAAGCGTTAAACGTAAACTCAATTTAACTTCAACTTGTAAACTTAAAATTTCAACAAGTGTTAAACATAACTTCGGTTTAACTTCAACTTGTAAACTTAAGTTTCAACAAGTGTTAAACATAAACTTAGTTTAACTTCAACTTGTAAACTTAACATTTCAACAAATGTTAAACATGTTTTAGCTTGTAAATTCTACCTTTCCAGGAATCAATTCCCAACTCTCGGCCACCTAATGTGAACTTAAGTTCCACTTGGGTTCTCATTATGCATGTGTTCCAGAGGCATTGTCAAGTATCTTCTTAGTCACAAGTGTAAAAAATCAAGCTAAAACTTTATTATTACTTCGGCTAAAAAACAAAGAACAAGAAAGCCTAATGATAAAAAAATTTCAGATTGCAAGTATTCCAAGGTCTTGGTAGCTCTTTGCCTTCGCAATCCTCAAGCCGATATGGCCCGTTGCCCAAAACCGAGATGATCCTATAGGGTCCTTCCCAATTTGGGCCAAGCTTGCCTTCTCTGGGATCCTTCTTGTTGCTAACGACCCTTCTCAGAATGAGGTCACCAACTTGGAACTCTCGCGGGTTCACCTTCTTATTATAAGCCTTGGCAAGCTGCTGCTGGTATGCCCCCAGCTGAATTGCTGCTTTCTCTCTGCTTTCTTCTAGAAGATCCAGATCTCGGGCTAAAAATACATCATTAGTTCTATTCTTCACTGCCTGGGTTCTAGTCCCTGGGATGCCGACCTCCAGCAGAATGACTGCTTCTGTGCCACAAGCCATGGCAAACGGGGATTCCCCCGTTGATCTTCTCAGTGTAGTTCGATATGCCCAGAGTACACTGGGCAATTCATCTACCCACTTTCCCTTTGCTGCTTGCAGCCTCTTTTTAATTCCATCGAAGATAACTTTGTTGGACGCTTCTGCTTGTCCGTTGCTTTGAGGAAAACTTGGGGTCGAAAAGTAATTCTTTATTTTGAACTTTGCACAGAAGCTTTTGATTAGCTTATTGTCAAATTGTGTTCCATTGTTTGCAACTATTGCTCTTGGAATCCCAAACCGGGTAATGATGTTCTTCCAGATGAAGTTCTTCACATCAATGTCTCGAAAGCTTCTACCCACTTGGTGAAATAATCTGTTGCCACTAGTAAGTACTTCATTTGTCTAGTTGCTTGAGGTAGTTTTCCAACAAAATTCATGCCCCATTGGGCAAATGGCCAAGGACTGGATACTGGGTTCAGGTCGGCTGCTGGTTGATGTATCAAAAGTACAAACCTTTAGCACTTTACACACTTCTTTACATAACCTTCGGCATCTTTTTGCATATAGGGCCACCAGTACCCCTGAGTGATGGCCCTGTGAGCAAGTGACCTGCCCCCAGCGTGGCTTCCACATATTCTTTCATGTATCTCGTACAGAAAATCTTTAACCTGTGCAGGATGTACACACCTCAGAAGGGGTCCAATAAATGATCTTCTGTAGAGGTGTCCTTCTGGGGTCAAACTGAATCTTGCCGACTTCAGTCTGATCTTGTGCGCTTCTTTTCGGTCATCGGGCAGCTTCTCATTTTTAAGGAATGCTATTAATGTATCTATCCAACGTGGTCCCATCTCCACACGCATTGCTTCGCGCTCTGTGTTCAGTGGTTCTATGCTTGGACCAGGCAAGTAGTCAACCATTATCGTCCTTGCCTTTCCAGGTTGTATTGCACTAGCCAGGTTGGCCAGGGCATTAGCGTGACTGTTATCATCTCGGCTAACCTACTGTAGTCGACAATTCTAAAACAAGGCCACCAATCTGCTGATCTCCTTTACATAGGCCAACATCCTTTTGTCTCGGGCTGAGAACTCGCCTGTTGACTGGTTGACTATAAGCTGAGAATCACAGAAGACTATCACCTCATCTACTTCTACTACTACTGCCAGTTTTAGTCCTACAATCAGTGCTTCATACTCTGCTTCATTGTTTGAGGCCTTGAACCCCAAACGAATGGATTGTTCTAGTATCTGTCCATCTGAAGATACCAGTACTACTCCTGCCCCTGCTGCTTGTCGATTTGAACTCCCATCCACAAACAACCGGAAGGAGTCGCCGATGTAAATACTGCAGGGCCTGAGTTTCTATTTGTTCCTTTGCTTTGTTGTCTCCTACTGGGTTTTTTCTTGCTCACCTGGACATCGTACACCTTGGCTCAGCGGGGCCCGATGTGTGATGGAACCTGGTGTGAACTCGGCCACGAAGTCGGCCAAAACTTGGCCTTTGATTGCTATTCTAGGTCTGAATTCTAAGTCATACTAGCCCAAGGTCACTGCCCATCTGGCTATTTTACCTGTTAGATCTCCTTGGTGCAACACGGACTTCAGAGGATGTTCAGTTAGCACCACAATTTTGTGGGCTTGAAAGTAATGGTTCAGCTTCTTTGAAGCCATTACCAAAGCCAATGCTAACTTCTCCAAGGGTAAATACCTGGTTTCTACATCAGCCAGGGTTTTGCTTACATAGTAAACAACCTTTTGTTCCCCTTTTTCTTCGCAGATTACCACTGCGCTTACCGCATGTTCTGAAACTGCTAAGTATAGGAATAGCTCCTCTCCAGGTTTTGGATTTGAGAGAACTGGAGCTGTGGTCAAATACTTCTTCAAGTCGGCCAAGGTGACTTCGCACTCTTCTGTCCATAAGAAGTCTATGGCCTTCTTCACTAAGCTGAAGAAGGGTTTGTATTTGTCAGAACTTCTGCTTATGAACCTATTCAGGGCTGTAGCCCTTCCAGTCAACATCTATACTTGCTTCGTCGATGTTGGGCTTTTAAGTTCTAGGATGGCCTTGATCTGATCTGGGCTGGCCTCAATGCCCCTTTTGGTCACCAAGTATCCCAAGAACTTACCAGATCTAACTCCAAATGCACACTTCGATGCATTGAGTCGAAGCCGATATGTTTTTAGGATGTCAAAGATTGCCTTTAAGTCTTCCAGATGGTCCTTAGGTTCCCTGGTCTTCACGACCATGTCATCGATGTATACCTCCACTGTTCGGCCAATTAGGTGTCTGAACATCTTGGTTACCAATCTCTAGTAAGTTGCTCCTGTATTTTTCAACCCAAAATGCATTACTCTGTAGCAGTACAGCCATTTTGGGGTGATAAACACAGTCTTCTCCTCATCTGAGGGGTACATGGCTATTTAATGGTACCCCCTGTAGGCATCTAGGAAGCTCATCCTTTCATGCCTTGAAGTGGCATCCACCAACTGGTCAATCTTTGGTAATGGGAAACTGTCTTTGGGACAGGCCTTGTTTAGGCTGGTAAAGTCTACACAGACCCTCCATTTACCATTCTTTTTCTTCACCACTACGGTATTTGATAGCCATGTCGGGTAATTTACCTCTCGAATGGTTTTGGCCTCCAGAAGTCTGTCTACTTCTTCTTCCACTGCCTCAACATGCATCAACGTCGGTCTTCTTGCTCGTTGGATTACAGGTTTGGCCGACCTATCTACGTTCAATTTATGGCAAGTGACCTCAGGGTCAATGCCAAGCATCTCGTAAGGCGTCCAGGCAAATACCTCAATGTTTGCTCTCAAGAAAGCCTCCAGTTCTTTTTCCTCTTCCTTGGCTAAGCTTGAGCCGAGAAGGAAGAAGCGTTCCTCATCACCTTGCTGAACAAGGATTTTCTTTAAGGTTTCTTCACTCTTCTCGGCTGGCTCTTTGCCGACGTCATCTAGGACTTCCACGTCCTCGTCTTCGATCTCTATTGTCTCTGGTTCTCGTATGCTGTATGTGGATTTGATTGCTGCCATGGAGAAGTTCTTTGCCTGTAGCTGATCCCCTCTGACCTCCTCTATCCCATGCTCTGTTGGGAACCGCAATAGCCGATGCAACGTTAAGGGAACAGCCCCCATTGCATGCAGCCATGGCCTTTCCAAGATAGCATTGTAGGGGGAGAGTGTGTTGATTATGGTGAATTCTATTTTTATCTTTTTGGTGCCAGCTTGCACCTCCAAGCTTGCTGCTTCCAATGGCCACGTCGGCGTTCCATTGAACCCGACTATTGGGCTGTTGGATTGCTCCATATCGTCTGGGTGAAGGCCAAGCTCCTTGTAGCACCTAACATACATGATGTCACAAGAGCAGCCTTGGTTAATTAGGATGCGCTTCACTTGGCACTCCCCAACCTGGAGGGATACTACCAAGGCATCGTTATGTGGATGCTGCACCATCTCAAGGTCGGCTTCAGTAAAGGACACTACTGGTCCCTGGCATTCCTCGGCCCGAGGTCTTTTCTCCCGGACCTGGTACACATGCTGCAAGTGTTTTACCTTCTAGGTCTCCCCCCGTATTTCGTTTTCGTTGACCTTCAAGTGAATTACATTAATTACCCGAGGTTTGCCTTCCTGCGGTTGCGGTGCTGGAGGGTGTAGACGCGCCCCGAGGGCCTCATGCTACAGTTCGGACTCATGTGCCACGGTTCTGAATCTAGTCTCGCAAAGTGCAATGCAAGATCGAAAAATCACCAAAGAGTCCAAATTCAGCAAATCGTTTTGGAAAACTGATTTTTGAGAAAGAAATGCCAAACATGGACTGCTTTGCCAGATACAGAGTCACCACTTAAATATTTTATTTTTGAAAATTTAGGAAACCCTGACTCGTGCCTAAGGCCACGTGTTCATCATCACCAAAGTTGCCTCGGCTCGGGAACTTGGGTACGATTAGGGAAGGTCATCTATGAGCACCCTCACTCGCCCGATCAAAGATCGGCCTGTACTAAACATGATATCTTATTTTTGAAAGCACATGCGTTCTTATTCCGGTTAATTAGCTAGAATTACTATGTGATGCGCACAACACACAAGTATAGACTAGATCGCCTAATTTGGAACAAAGCATCGCATATTCATTTGTTTGGAAATGGTTTAGAGTTTGCTACTCGCAAGTAGGCTAAAACACGAATTTCAACGAATCATTCCAATTCAAGCAATCCAACCTTCACCCACAGGCATTCAGGCAGTTATATCACATAAGCAATTAGTCTCATGGCAAGCATGCTTTCATGTTAACATTCACATACATGTAAGATGCTAAAGCATAAACACTCACAGTGTACTCTAAGCCAAAACAAAGAACTAGTTAGTAATCAATGCATGATCCTAATTCATGTTAAGCTGGCTAATGCAACACATGCAAAATGCAGCTAGAATAGGCTCGGCTAATCTAAGATGGCATATGAGATGCAATTTAGTACATGTATTCAAATCGAAATTGAAATACAATGCAGTTAGCATGATGCGACGAGCCCGGTGCATGCAATACAGATGAATGGATGCAAATATGCATAGTATAAGGATGCTAAAATGAAATATGTCCTAAAACTAACCATCATAAGCAAGTACGTAAAAGGGAGAAAGACGTGAGGTTGGAAGACATGCATCACACACACGCACGCTTATTACAAAATTCGTCCTCTCGACGGAGGGTTCGAATAAATAATACAAACTACCTAATTAACTAACTAACAAGCTAATTAATTATTACACAACTTTAACTAATTAAACAAATTAATTAAATTACAAAAGTAGTAAAGAGGCCTCGAGAAGAGAGATGCATGCATGCTCGGACGGCTTCGCTCAGAAATCCATCGCCATGCTTCATGTTGCCTCTGTTTGCACTGCTCTGCACCTCTGAAAACTGTGCTGACTTCTGTGACACTTCAAAACCACCTTGGGGACCTGCTGAGAGTCCATCGGCCAAGAGATAGGGCCATTGGCCAAGGGAATGGTGCCATTGACCAATGATAAGGCTCTCGGCCAAATGTTTGTTGTCGATCGGCACTGAACATGGTCGGTCGACCATACCTTCCTGCAAAATGCTGTTTTGCTACAGCAGAGGACAAACAGAGCATGGCAATGCATTTTCAAGACAATGTGTACACAACCACCCTCCCTATCATGTCATGAGCTCAAGGGAGTATGGTTTTCGACCCTCGGACCACCAATCATGCATTTCAATGCATGATAATCAAAGAGGCCAAGTGTGCAATTTAATATGGAATGAAATGCACAAAACACATAAGGGGGACCCCAACCTCCATCATGGTTGATCAAGAGGCAAATGATGCATGCTTCATGCTATGTAACGTAGGCATGCAAACAAGCTAATACAACATGAGCATGCAAACAAGCAATGTGCAATAGGCATACAACCTAGACGAATAAACATGTAAGGCATGTAACAACAACGCCAATGACAAATATGCAACAACATGTAAGGCAAACATGTGACAACATAAAAAGGGGCAAGTATGCAACAAGCATGCAACATACTAGCATGCAACAATATGCAAGGTACTAAATACGCAACAAGCATGCAACAACATGCAAGGCAAGCATGCAACAACATGCAAAGGATGGACTTAAACCAAAATGGATGGCTCTCAAATAGGTCCAAATTAGTGGCCAAAATGCTAAGGACATGAGGGCCAATGCACATACAAACATGCATGCTAAATGGTCCAATACTTAAGCATAAAAGGGTAACTTTTAAGAACACTTAAAAGGAATGGAAAGCATGTAAATGTGACAACATTACATGCCCTGAAATGAGGCTAGGAGTAATGCCAAACCACATAAACAAGTCAAGCATGGCATGCTAAAGATTGAAGTTTAAGACTAGCCGAGGGACTTGAACCAAAGCTACACAAAACAAAGAGCATATGGCAAGTATGATCCAAAACAGTCCTAAGTCATGCTAAAGTGAGCCTAAAACATGCAACGACCAAAGCCAAAACGAGCTAAGACAAAGGGGGAAAATCATGAGGCATGCAAGGCCACCAAAGAGATGTTACACTACACCTAATACAACCAACCATGGAATGGTTTAAACAACCAAAAACAGGGTCATGGCATGTCAAAATGAACCCAAAAACCCGCTTAGATGGCACCCCAAAGTCCTAAATATGGTGGCATACGCAATTGTCCAAACATGGAGCACAAAACAACAACTTTTCAAAGCATTAAAAGGATGGCAAATGCAAGCATAAAAGCATGGAATATGGACTGAAATATCATGACAAGTGATGCCAAATCACTGAAATGGCCCAAATAAAGCATGCTAGTGACTCACACACCCAAAGCTAACAAGCTAGAATGCATGGGGGCTATACAAAGCAGTCAAGCATTACCAAAACAATGGAAAACAAAGCTTAAGTATGCTATAACAAGGCCAAAAGCTTCAAGGAGTTGGGCCAAAATCATGCTAAAAACACATGTTACAACATGATGCATGTTAAGACCAAATCATGGGATTACAAGGCAAGTGTATGAAGCATACATGGCATGTCTAAACCAACTCAAAACAGAGGTGTATCATGGCAAAACAAAGCCTAATACATACTAAAATTGAGCTAAAACAAACTAAACACACATGCTACCACATAAGCCATTTATGCAAGCATTAAAGACAACAAGGAGAGGGGATGACCCTCTCCTTTTTAGGACCTCAAAACCACATCTCCACCACTGAAAATCCTCTGGATTTCAGTGGTAAAGAGGTCATGCAAAGACCAAAACAATGGCCAAAAGGTATGGCCTAAAACAAGGCCTAACAAGGCCTTGGAGGGGGGAGATAACCCCAAACCTCAAAGTGACCTTAAACAAAGTTCTAAAGCACACAAAATCAAAACTTTTACCAGTTATAGTCGAAGCTTAAAACAATAAGCAAGAATGGCTAAAAGCCTAAGCAAGAAAGGGTAACTAAAGTAAGAATGCTCACCCTTGTAGACCTTCTTTAGGAACAAAGCTCCAGCACCTTTCTTTGGTCAAAACCAGTCCAAGAACCCTAACAACAACCTTCTAAGACCTCAACAACCCAAGGATGGTGTAATGCTAGGTGTTCTAGTGCAAAAGTAAGACAAAACTCACTTTAGGTCACGAAACAAGACCAAACCAAGAAAAATAGATACAACACTATATCTATCCTCTCAAGAACCAATTTTTTTGAACCTCTGAGGAGGGAGGAGGAGCTCCCTCTTTATAGAAGTTCAATAACAAAGCTTCCAAGGCAAGCTAAATCAAGAGGCAAATCCCTCCATACACATGTATGGAGGGGAGCAAATGTGCATGCCAGCTAATCCAGCTGGCATAAAATATCTGCATAAAGCAGATGAACAGGGTTCGGCCAGCAAAAATGGCCGATCGACCAACACAAGAGCCAGCCGACCAAATAAAGTGTCGATCGGCCAATACATTTAGTCGGTGGAAAGAAATCATGGCCGATGGCCTCAAGCCTTGGCTGGTGGGCTGAGGGCATGGCAAACAAGCCTCCCTCTTAAATTAGAAGTAAAAACACAAGTGTTTGGTTCACAACCAAGCACAAAACAGATGAGTTAAGAGATCTTGAGGCAAGGCGCGTAGCCGAGACCTCCGAGAACTCAAAACGAACACGAGCATGGATGATCATCGAGTGTTCAAACGATGATGTCCAAGTCTTGAGAACGGTCAAAAATGGGGTGTCTATAGTTGCCCCTCTTTGACAGAGCTCGAAAGTCACGAAGTGACGGGAGTGAATGTCAAAGCCCAAAGACGACCCATTTTTGACAAAGCCGAAGACTTAAACAAAGCATACAAAATATAGATAAAGATATGCGCCCGAAGGCAGGGGCAAGATGCAAGAACAATGCACAAAGCCGAGCATAACTTATGATCATGTAAAGAAAGTTATAACGAAGCAAAACATGCAACAATTTTAAGTAGGCATATACAAATCTAACTACATTACATGCAGAAAGGATGTAAGAAAATTATAGAATTCTCACTGTGTCTCACGCAGAGAAGACTAAGAGCGACCGTTGGGGACACCCGAGGTCTCAAACAAGATCCCGACGCATTGCACGCGAAAGGAAAGAGAGTGGTACAAGCATTGGAACATGTTCCAAATGCTCTAAAAAAAGGGGGGGAAACATAGGGACATATCCTGGTGTTTCAGAATGGTATAAGCATTGGAACACATTCCCAATGCTCTTAACGAAAGAAGGAGAAACATAGGGACATATCCTAGTGTTTCGGAAAGGTATAAGCATTGGAACGTGTTCCAAATACTCTAAACGAAAGAAGGAGAAACAAAAGGACATATCCCAGTGTTTCGGAAAGAAGAGAGAAACATAGGGACGTATCCCGGTGTTTTAGAAAGAGAGAGAAACATAAGGACGTATCCCGGTATTTCGGAAAGAAAGAGAAACATAAGAACGTATCCCGGTGTTTTCGGAAAGAAGGAGAAACATAGGGACGTATCCCGGTGTTTCGGAAAGAGAGAGAAACATAGGGACGTATCCCGGTGTTTCGGAAAGAATGAGAAACATAGGGACGTATCCCGGTGTTTCGGAAAGAAAGAGAAACATAGGGACATATCCCGGTGTTTCGGAAAGAGAGAGAATCATAGGAACGTATCCCGGTGTTTCAGAAAGAAAGAGAAACATAAGGACGTATCTCGGTGTTTCGAAAAGAAAGAGAAACATAGGGACGTATCCCGGTGTTTCCGAATAAGAGCGTGCATAACAATGCAAGTGGAAAGTGCATAACAACGCAAGTGAAGAGGTGTGCATGACAATGCAACCTAAGATGAATTCCAAACATGCTGAAATCGTGTGAGAAAAGGAACACTCTAACCACGCTGAAATCGTGAGAAGAGGACCGAAAACAACCGCCCAGGTGCGCGCACAACGCAACCTGAGATAAAACACGCCCAGGACCGCGTTTTACGCGTCTTGAGATAGCCCCGGAGGAAACGATCCTAAACGCTGCATAGTGTGAAAGGATAAATGATTAGAAGTAACACAAGAATGCAAATAAATGTAATATGTGCAATGATACGATACATGTTACAACATGTTACAAGCAATGTAGAGTATGATGTTTAGGGAATGCAATAAACAAACAAAGCGGTGTTTTTAGAAAACACCTCATGGAGTGAGTGGCCGTAAACCGCTCTACTCTGATGGGGATCTCCCCTTGTGTTCTTCGAACTCTTACCTTCAACTCACAGTACAAAGGTGGTGAAACGCTGACAAAGGGTAACTTCTGCATGTAGAAACCACAAATGCCATTTTCTTTCCTGACCAGATTCACAAATTTTCCTAGGAACTCACTGCAAACACAGCCAAGATGCCTCTGGCGGGGATTGGTACTAAGGGAGAGCATTTCTGATTGCCATTCTAGCTTTGAAGCAGGCTTGATCTTACGCTTGAGGTAGAGGCACACTCATACTTCGGAGCATTGATGAGAGAACAAAATCTGTTTTGCACAAATGTAGAGAACGTCATGGCACTCTGAGCACAAAACGATTCATTTTAAAATTGAAATTGAGAAATGAGTTCCAAACCGGGTATTGAGCCTACAACTGACCACAGTCAAAACGACTCAACAACGGAAAACAAAAGGTAAACAACCTGAACACATCGAGAAACACTCGAAATGACTCAAAGCAAGAATCGAGACAAACAAAACAAAAGATACGACACTCAGACGTGCACAGTGAGCCTGTTTCTCTAGGTATTGTTTCCCACCCTTTCTCATTTGTGATTCTCACATCACTCAGCCCTCAGGCTCTATTTTTTTTTTTTTTTTTCTAAAAAAGCCCTTTTCCTCACTTTTTCTCTCAGCGCATATCTCTCTATTCTTTAATCTCTCATTTTTTATCCCTCTCCTGGGTGGTTGATGGATAAACAAGAAGTTGCAGGCTCCTGCCCCTAGCATTCTGCTAGATCCTCTTTCTTCTGCTCTCAACAGTGAACTTCCCCCCATAGAGGGGTTGTGATGCGGCTAGATGTGCAGCAGATATGCAATTGACATTGGTTGACGATGCTCTATAGGGGAGTTTGGACGTGATTAGATCTGTCTAGATGAGGGAATGGAATATCCTACTCCATTCCAGTTCGTGCTTTGCACTTAGCTTGATACCTCGTTGCTTGGAGGGTACAAGAGCTTTCAACCCTTTATTGTTAACCTCAATCGTGCCTTTTCTGGCGAACATGGTGCCCTTTCCAGCAAGTAAGTTGACAATGGGGGAAAAGACAGAACACCTGACTCAACTGTGCCCCTAGTTCATCATTTTGACCATTTTGTTTTGGCTTTCTACTAAAATAGTTTTGACCAACATGAGAGTCAGATTAACATGCTTGTTCAACTTTCTGATTTAAAATCATGCAAGTTAGGTTGTGAGCACTGAAAATTTTCCTTTTTAGGTCCAAGAAATAGTCTAGTTTTGGAAAAATGGAATAATTTTTTAGAGAATTAGTCAATCTCAGTAAAAATTCTCAAAAACTATTTTTTGCAGATGGCCACTGCTTGACCAACACAGAATCTACTCTTGAGATGCACAACCTCAGATCGGAAGCAATGGAAAATTGCCCCTTGCCTAAATGGCACTGCACGACAACGGAAGGCTGCCCCTTGTTCGAATGGCACCGCAGCACACTGTATGGCAACGGAAAGTTACCCCTTGTTTGGATAACACTGCAGCGCATTGTAATCAGCCTTTAGAGTGACAATCACAACTGAACTTCTCAGATACAGAGAAAACAAAGATGATCAAAACCATTGCATGGACACAATCCATTTGGAGGTGTTTACGGCTAGACTTCAGAATGAAGTTGCCTACGTATCCCAAAGATGGGAATCAAGCCTTGCGTAGTTCGGGTTAGGTACACTCGGGTATTAACCTCTCCTTTTACGCTCTAACTTTTGCCAAGGCCGCCCTTTCCGGGTTTTCAACCTTCCGAGCTTTGTTCTTCTTTCATTTCTTTTCAATTCTTCTCTTTTTTTGTTGTTGTTTGTTTTTTTTTTTTCTTTTTATTTCTTCTTTTCTAGCTCTAACTTTTGCCTGGGTCGCCCTTCTAGGTTTTCGACCCAGCGAGCCTCTCAAGGGTAAAAGTATAGCTTTGTCCGTGTCAAATGGTTTTGAGATCTCAAAGCCATCTGAATCTAGGAGAGTGGCTGTTGTTTGCTGATGATGTCGGAGTCCATCCAATGGGGGCTGAATTTGCCCCTAGTGTTGTGGATAGGAACTCGGTTGTTCTCCGGCAGTACTTGCTTCTTTTCTCCCTTTTGGGATTTGGTATTCTTGCCGATCTTCATCTTGGACTCTTCCAGTGCATTATCTGACGTCTTTTGCCCCTTGTTCGAGGGGTGTTTCTGATCTGGCCATACAAGTTTCACATTGTGGTTGACCGTTGAACATTCTGAATGCAAGTTCAATTGTTTGAAAGTAAGGGAGTTGAGTCTCGAGGCTGAGAGCGATGCTGAGCTGCACAATCTCAAGAGCGATTCCACACAGGTCTTCGCAGGACCGCGCAAAACATTTTTTTGAAATTTTTTTTTAAAAAGCGACCGATCGCTCGCATTGAAGACAGTGTAGAACCAATCTGGATCAAGCCAGGATCCTTCTCAGTACTCACATTAACAAACATGATCTCATTCATTGAGGGCTTAGTATGCCTTTCTTTCTCTCAATTGATCAAATTTTCACAAATCCCGAGGAATTCCTTCATCTTTGTTTTTTAATCACAATGTTCAAAAAGTTTTGAAAAACTTAAGTCAATGCAATGATTTCAAGGCACAAAAGAGCAGGTGAAAAGCACTGCCGTTTCACTTTAAACTTGCTGGCACAACAAGCTCAAAGTAGCAATAAGCACAGAAACATGACAGCCACAGCTGTTTCATTCAGATTTCCTGGTTGCAATTGACCACATGGCAGAAACAGACTCAAAAGAGTGTAAAAGACAAAAACCAAAACAAACAAGTGATGTCCGAGGTAACACCCCTGAAATTACCTGACTCTAACAAAACAGGACTGACTCGATACAACAAGACAGACCTTAATCAAAAAGACTGACTCAAAACAACGAGACAGACTCGAAATAAAACCACAGAACTGACTCAATACCCAAGTCAGAGAGTACAAAAATTAGCATTCGCAAATGCTCAAAATAGTGCATACCAAATGCCATATTTGAAATAAACCGAGCGCCGCTTGTAGGTGGGCCAACCCCTAATCACATACTTGTATTATCTTCGAAGTCCACCAACTCAGTGGTGACTGACTTTGTTGAGCTCGGTGAGAGAATGACCCCGTCATCAAACAGATCTTGTACTTTGTGGCGAAGTCGGAAACAGTTGTCGGTGGTGTGACCAGTCTGTTGATGGTACGCGCAGTACTGAGTAGCATCATGTGAGAGAGGGAGATTACTAGGGAGAGGCCGAGACTCAAGAGACTTGAGATAACCTTTTTCAGTGAGGATTCGAAGAGCCTTGGACAAAGGCATGTAGAGGGCATGAAAGACCCTGCGCCCTCGGGGCAGATACTTCGAAGTTTGTGGACTTTTGCTGGATGTACTGGCAAAAGGATCGACAGGTGCTGCCTTGGCTCTCGGATCTTTTCCAGGTACATGATTAGGGTTGAGAGGAACGGTTCTGGTACAACGGTCCCTATCTCGATTTTCCCTTTGGCTTGAACTACTCTCGATCTGAGTGGGGAAAATATCATCCACAGTTTTTACAGCAACAGCGAGCACCTACTGTTTATTCAGTCCCGCGGCTTTCAAAGCCTCAACAGCCCTCAGAAATTATTCATAGGGATCGGTGTCTTCCTTCATCTTGTCCTTTCCACTAGCCTCAGCTTGGTGGACGGTTTGGGTTACTTGATCAAAGTGGAGCCTTGTTGTTGTTGACATGTCATTGCCAGAGTTTGAGACAGCTTCAGGTTGGCTGAGCTCAATTACAATTCGCCCCAATAACGGAGGTTCCTCCTGCATGAAGTTCCCGGCATATGATATGGTTGGTGGCGGAGCCGATATCCTATAGGCTAGATCAGCCACAGATCTCTGGAGGTCGCCAATCATTCCCATTAACTCAAACGTGGTGGGTTCACGAGCTTAAAACAACTGGGGTTCCCAGATCGAGCGCGCGGCGAGCGACCTGGGCGAGTGTGGTATCTCAATATCGGTTTCACCCTGTAACATGATACCTTGGTTTAATGCGACTGTCATAACCACAATTTCCTCTGAATTTTGTGCCATCATAAGTCCGCTGAACTGAACGGAGGTGATGTGACCGGTGATTGATGGATCAGATGTCTGCCTTGCTTCGGCGAAAGAGAACACTAGCTATTCTGAACTAAATCTCTGAAACTCCCCCCCTGAAAGAGAAAACAGGCAGCATCTCAGCCCAATTTTACCCAAACAATCATGAGTACAACTGAATAACTATATTCGATCACTGATCACTGTTCCCAAATTACTTATCCAAAAACTGAATCTGATACCCGCAGATATAACTGATTCTCAAAACACTGATGTCCGCTGTAGACGTCCTCGAACGCCGCGGGAGGGAAATCACGTTTTGTTCATATGGGCTCACTACAGTTCAGGACTTAAATGTCACGACCCTGTATCTAATCTCGTAGAGTGCAATGCAAGACTGATGAATCATCAAAGAGTCCAAATCCGGCAAATCGTTTTTAAAAACAGATTTTTTTTTGAAAGAAGTGTCAAACATGGACTGCTTTTCCAGATACAGAGTCGTCACCTAAATATTTTATTTTGGGGAATTTAGGAAACCCTGACTCGTACCTAAGGCCACGTGTTCGTCATCACCAAAGTTGCCTCGCCTCGAGAACTTGGGTACAATTGGGAAAGGTCACTTCGTGAGCACCCCCACTCACCCCGATCAAAGATCGGCCTCTACTAACCATGATATCGAGTTTTGAAAACATTATTTGCTCTTATTCTGGTTATTAGCCTAGATTTACTACGTGATGCGCACAACATACAAGTATAGACTGGATCGCCTGAATTAGAACAACACATCTCATGTTTGTTTATTTTGAAAATGGTTTGATGGTGCTACCCGCAAGTAGGCTAAGACGTGGATTTGCCACCCTCGGGTGGGCTTAGAAAACGTGATGGTTTGCCACTCTCAAGTGGGCTTAAAACTCACAGTCAATGCATTATTCCAATTCAGATAATCCAACCTTCCCCCACAGGCATTCAGGCAAATATATTACATAAGCAGTTAGCCTCATGGTAAACATGCTATCATGGCAGTCACTCACACGCATGCAAGGATGCTAAAGCATAAACACGTACCGAGTACTCCAAGCCAAAACAGAAACTAGTTAGTAATCAATGCATGATCCTAGTTCATGTTAAGATGGCTAATGCAACACATGAAAAATGCAACTAGAAATAGGCTCGGCTATCCTAAGAATGGCATATGAGATGCTACAGCTAAGACGTGTTCAACTTGGAATTGGAATACAATGCAGTTAGTATGATGCGCCGAGCCCGGTGCATGCAATACAGATGAATAATGCAAACATACAAGCATAATCTAACCATCATAAGCTGGTAAATAAAAGGGAGAAAGACGTGGGGTTGGAAGACATACATCACACACACGCACACTTATTACAATTGTGCCCCCTCTCGGAGGGTTCGAATAAATAATACAGTCCGAATAAATAATTAACTACTTTAACTAATTAAATATTACAAAACCCTAATTAATTAACAAATTAACTAGGAAAGCAAATAAACTAGCATGCAATACTACAAGTAATGGACTGCCTCAGCTTTGTTCTGAATGATGAAAGATGCATGCATGCTCGAGTCGCCTTGTCGGTAAATTTCATCGCGATGCCTCGCCTCACCCTTGTTTGCAATTGATCTCAGAAACTTGCACAAAGCTCCAGAAGGCTGAAACTCCACCTTGGGAAGGCCACCAACCAGTTATTAGCATGGGAGACCACTTGCCGACCACCCTTTGTGGTGGAGACCAAAGAGGGTGGTTGGCCTGCCAGAAAATCTGGTCGGCCGACCAGTTTCCACCTCTGGTTTCTAGTTTTTCTACAACAAAGGCAAGAGAGAGAAAAGGCAATGTATTTTCAACAAATGTGTGCATGATCACTCTCCCCGTCCTTGCACAAGCTCAAGAGAGTGTAGTCCTCGATCCTCGTGCCACCAATCACGCATCTCGATGCATGATGGCCGAGAAGTCGAATTGCACGACTCAATGTGAAATGAATGCACATATAAACACAACAAGGCCTAAACTCCATCATGGGTAATCCGGAGTGTCGGCGATTGGAAATTGAGACACGTTTCGTCACTTTGAGTACGAAATGCCCCTCGTTTCCCGTGTTTGGACTAACCCTACTCCAAACACAATGCAATGAGATGGCATACACAATGCGACTAACGTGCAACCCTAAATGCAATGCAACCTAATCATGCTGGCATGCGAAGGATGATATGCACACATACAACCTAGCATACGCAATGCTATAGACTAAAATGGCATACACAATGCACATGAGCTATATGGCATACACAATGCACACATACAAAGATGGATATACACAAAGGCATAATCAAAGCATACACAATGCAATGGTCAAACATGCAACAACATGAACCAAATGGCATACACAATGCAAGGTGGACTTAAACCAATATGAGTGGACCTCAGCCACACTCAATCAGTGGTCATGTGATGAAAATGAGACAACCGAAATACATGCAAACATGCACGGATGCAAAGGATCGACCCTAAGGCACAACATGTAACTCTAACAAAGCATGGAAAGGGATGACATATGGCATATAATGACACAAATTCCAGCTCTGAAATAGCATATAAGATGGTCCCGAAACATGCGAACGACTCACACAATGCACGCTAGATGGCCCGGATACCGAAACTACTGAAGTGCGTTACACTAGAGGTACACCAAGCAATGCACAAATGGAAAAACCACCCCCAAACAGACCCTAGGCAGGTCCAAGACAGTGGGAAAATGGCCTAAAATGATGGCTCAAGGTGCATGGAAATGAAGCTCATTCAATGGTCCGAAAACGAGGCATTTATGCACAACTCTCAAATCCATTTAAAGAGTGGAAAACATGACAATATGGCATGCATGTAAGCTCTGAAATATGATGTGCAATGGCCCCAAAACATCAAAACACCTCAGCATATGCATGTAATAATCCTCGAAACTCAAAGCTAAGCATGGATATTGAACTACAAGCATGCGAAATAAGCATCATTCGACCATGAGACCTAAAAACAAAGCTGAGGCAGTCCAAAATATGTACAAAATCAGTTTAAGGCATGGCCAAAAGGTGCTAGAATCGAGGGCCAAAAGATCATCCAATGCAAGCTAGTGAACCATGATTTGCACTACAACTATATGAAGCACATGAGAGCCCACCAAACCAGCTAAAAACAGAAGTATGCCATGCTAAATCATGCCCAAAAACCCATGGAAACATGGTCAACGCATTCAAGAACGATGTGTCCCTTTGAAAGGCCAATAAGGGAGTTATTCTACACATATATAATGGACATACAAAATGGAAAAACCACCTCTGGACAGAGGTTATGATGGCCCTAAAACTCACTGAAAAGGGCCTAAAATGAGTCTAGGAAGCATGCAAGCAAAGGCCCCTTCGAAAGGCCTTGAAGATGATTACTCTACACATGCATAATAGACATTCAACATGGCAAAAAAGGCTCTAGACAGAGCCTAGGCAGGTCACAAAACTCACAAAAAGTGGCCTAAAACATGGCTTTGAAACATGCAAATAGGAGTTCCTTTGTAAGGCCAACAAAGCTAGTAAACAAAACAAGGGGTGAGAGGGTCACCCCTATCTGATTTTGAGGCTCAAAAATACATGTTAGCCACTAAAAATCCACTGGATTTCAGTGGCTAAAAGGCCAAACCAAGGCCAACACAAATGCTCTAATGCATAGCTCAAAACAAGAGAAAATGAAGCATGCAAGGGGGTAGATGACCCTCAACAGAAAAATGACCTTAAACAAACATGTTTAGAAGCTCAAAATAAGACTTTTTTCAGTTTATGACAAACCCTAAATATGCTTGCAAACTAGGCTAATATATGGATCAAAATAATGCTCAAAAGAGGGAAAAATGATTACCCTTGGAGACCAGCAAAAACCAGCAGCCTCTGGATCCAAAAAACCCAACCTTGAACCTCTAAAAATACCCTCCAAGGGTCTTAGGTTGATGATGGAAGGGTTAGGCTATGGAGTTGTGTGCAAAGGGGCCAAGAACCAAGCAATTTAGAGCTCAAAAGAGCGAGATATAAAGAGAGATATATTGTTTAGCCCTAACAAAAATCTGAACCCTTGCAAATGGAGAGGGAGGGCTTCCTTTATAGAGAGGAGAGGCAAAAGATTATCCAAAAAGCTTCAAAGCTAGGTTAAACATCCTCCATACACGTGTATGGAGGATGCAGCAAATGCCTTCCAGCTGGCACAACTGGAACACACTCATTAAGACAAACAAGGAGAGAGTAGGCCGACCACTTGACCTGGTTGGCCAACCAGGTCAAAAGGTTCAGGGTGGTTGGCCACCACCTATGATGAAGCCCCAGAAGTTGGCTTTCCAATGGCTCAAACCTTGCATTAAAATTCCATCTGTGCAAAAAGTTATGCCTGTTTTGGTGAAGCCGCGCAGATTCGGTCCAACCGGATTGATGCCCTACTTCAACCAACCATATCTCCCCCGTCCGGACTTGGCTTTAGGAGATTCTTGAGTACAAAATGAAGCCTCGGAAGTCTCTTTTCCAAAGGTGGTGGCCTCGTAGCTAAATCCAAGTGTATAGACAGATAAGCCTGATTTAGCGAGGACCGCTCGACTCTCTCTTAGCGATTCATGCCCATCCTCTTCCTCAACTAGGTTTCTTCTCTCCACTCTTCTTTTCTTCAACTCCAAACCCCCGAACAAGGTGTTTTGAAATATTTTTCAAAGATCTTATCTCTCTTTCGTTCATTTTCACTTTGCCCTTGCTCAGTTTACCAAAAAGTGCGACATTTAACAAAATGCGAGCGTCGGAACATCGTAGAACTTTATTTTCAAAACGTTTTGAAAGAGAGCGTTTCAAGTCTAAAATCTTTTGATCAAGATTATTTTGATCCAAAAAAAAAGGGATATGAAGTTGAGATTTGACTCTCTCCTTGCCGAAGAAACTGAACCTTTGCCCTGCACACCTTTCTCCATCAAGTAAATCATCAATAGTGCCCAAGTCTTAAGGGCGGTCAAAAATGGGGTGTCTACAGTTGCCCCTCTTTGACAGAACTCGAAAGTCAAGAAGTGACGGGAGTGAATGTCAAAGCCCAGAGACGACCCATTTTTGACAAGGCTGAAGACTTGGACAAACAAACAAAGTAGGGATAAATAAATGGTTACGCCCGCAGGCTGCCTACGTATCCCTTTGCCAAGAATCAAACCAGCGTAGTTCAGGGGCAGGATGCAAAATGTTATGCAGGAAGATTTCGATAATTGGATTTATATGCTACGCGAAGCCGGTTTGAAAATTGGACTTATACGCTACGCGAAGGCGGCTTGATAATTGGACTTATACGCTGCGCGAAGCCGGTTTGATAATTCAGGATTTATGCAATGCAATGCAATGTAATAGCTAAAATGTAATGTAATAGCTAGGAAGTGAAGGTACCTTACAGGGGCAATTGGCAATGACGTACCTCATGCTGCTGGGGATCTCTCGCTTCTTCTTGGTTGAACCACAGTTACTACTTTTCTCCCTGACTATGGTCGCAGCTTTACCTATTCTCCAACAGGGTGACAGACTAGGTTGGTTCAGTATCCAGAATTCAGGTGCATACACATGCTATCTCAATCTATGGGGCTGCCACACAGATTTCAAGCCGAGGATATACCTCTGGGTATTTAAACCAAACTTTAGTCTCGGAAATCCCGAACCTTTGCGTTCTAGGCAAGAGCCATTCAAACTCTAGTTTCCACCGTCTCAGTTGGTCTCCTAGGAACTCACCGCAAACACATGCAGGTGGCTATACCAGACCACCGGAAGTCGTTCGGGCACGACAAACACCAAAGGAATTGCACCTTTAGAGGATTTAAGGTCTCCTAGACCAAAAAGTGCACAAGACAGTGCGAATGATACAAAAATACAATGTGCACAAGACAGTGCGATGCAGAGCGAATGCACAAAACAGTGCTAAACAGACGCACAAAATAGTGCGATGCTAAAGGTGTACAAAACAGTACGAGCAGAGTGAATGCACAAAACAGTGCGATACAGATAAGGTGAACAAGATAGCGCGATGCAATGCACTAACAAGTGTGGAGAGGTTCACAAAATAGCGCGATGTGATATGCAAAGCACAAGACAATGCAATTGAGGTGCGCAAAATAGCATGAATGAATGCAATGCACAGGACAGTGCGATGCGCAAAATAGCGCGAATGTGAACTGCACAAAACAGTGCGATGAAGGTGCGCAAAATAGCGCGAATGATAAACTGCACAAAACAGTGCGATGCGCAAAATAGCGCGAATGAATGCAATGCACAGGACAATGCAATGCGCAAAATAGTGCGAATGTAAACTGCACAAAACAGTGCAATACGCTAAACAACGCGATTGATTTGAAATGCACTAAACAGTGCGATACGCTAAACAGCGCAAGTGATTTGAAATGCACTAAACAGTGCGATACGCTAAACAGTGTGAGTGATATGCAATGCACAAGATAGTGTGAGTGAGATACAACCACAAGATGCACAAGACAGTGCTAGTGAGATACAAAGTGTAAGTGCACAGGACAGTGCGATAAAATGTATCTTATATGCAAGTATGGGGGCATTTTCTACGCAACAGATACGAGCATTTTCTATGCAAGTATGGAAGCACATTCTATGCAATATTGAAAGCATATTCTATGTACGAGACAAGCAAAGCATATTCTATGCGGAATCGAAAGCAAGCATATTCTATGCATGAATCATAACGATGCGCGGCACGCATGCAACAACAGTGTATATGAAAGTTCACGTTCTATGCAATAGAGGAGCATCAAATATGTACTCTAGTGCTCTGATTTGCCTCTTAGAGGACTTCGCAACACACTCAGCTCAAAAAGGGCACACCCTGTTCATATTAGCGAGAGATAACATCTGCATGTGAAACCCTCGGGTGCTGCTTGGACTGCCATTCTGACTTGAAGCAGGCTTACACTTGGGGTCGAGATACACTCATACTCTAGAGAAACGGCAAGGCCTGAGAAGGTGCACCTGGAATGCAGTCTCGGAATTTTCTGAAGGTGAAACATGCTAAGATGCTCAAAATTTTCCCTCTTTTCTTTTGCTTTGCAGTCCGGACCCTAAATAGCTTCAGATAGGTCCTTGTTTTACTATTCTGACATGACCTGGGTTGAACCCTATGGCTTTATAAAAGAACCAATCCTATTTTGCACAAATATGGAGAACGACACGGCACTCTGAGCACAAAACGATTTTTGAAATTGAAATGAGAAAAGGGTTCTCAACCGGGTATTGAGCCTACAACTGACCACAGCTAAAACGACTCAACAATGGAAAACAAAGGTAGAACAACCTAAACACAACTCAACAAAGGAAAAACAAGGTAAAATGACCTAAACATCTGTTGACACTCAAACGACTCAAACCAAGAATCGAGACAAACAAAAATGCAAAAACACAACACTTAGCTGTGTTACAAAGGCAAGAGACCTCTCGGTGCATGAGGAGCTAGTTTCTTTAGATATTGTTTCCCACCATTTCTTATTTGTGATTCTCACATCACTCGGCCCTCAGGCTCGGCTTTTCTCACAAAACCTTTTCCTCACTTTTTCTCTCAGCGCACATCTCTCTATTCTTTAATCTCTCATTTTTTATCACTCTCCTAAATAGTTGATGGATAAACAAAAAGTTGCGGGCTATTGCCCCTAGCACTCAGCTAGATTCTTATTTTTCTGCGCACAGCTAGTGAGTTCCTCCCACAAAGGGGTTGTGCTGCAACTGAGCGTGTAGCGAATCTGCAGCTGACATCGGCTGTCGATGCTCTGTCAGGGAGTTTGGACGTGGTTAGATCTGTCCAAATGAGGGAGTGAAAAATCTTGATCCATTCCAATTCATGCTTTGTATATGGCCTGATACCTCATTGCTTGGAGGATGAGAGAGCTTTCAACCCTTTGTTGTTAGCTTCAGTTGTGCCCTTTTCTAGCAGGTAGAGTGCCCTTTTCTGACAAGTATGTTGACAACGGGGGAAAGATAGGAAGCCTGACTCAACTGTGCCCCTAATTCATCATTTTGATCATTTTTTGTTTTGGTTTTCTACTAAAACAATTTTGACCAACATGAGAGTCAGATTAACATGCATGTTCGATTTTCTGATTTGAAATCATGCAAGTCAGGTTATGAGTACTGAAAATTTTCCTTTTTCGGGTCCAAGAAATGGTCTAGCTTTTAGAAAAATGGAATAATTTTCGAGAGAATTAGTCAACCTTAGTAAAAATTCTCAAAAACTATTTTTGCAAACGGCCACTGCTCAACGAGCATGGAACCTACTCTTGAGCTGCACGACCTTGGACCCATAAACAATGGAAAATTGCCCTTTGTTTGAACGGCATTGCATGGCAACTAAAAGTTGCCCCTAGTCTGAATAGCACCGCAGCACATTGTATGGCAACGGAAAGTTACCCCTTGTTTGAATGGCACCGCAGCGCATCGTAATCAGTCTTCAGAGTGACGATCACAACCGAACTCTCGGATACAGAGAAGACAAAGATGATCAAAACCATCACATGGACACAATCGAATTTGAAGTGTTTTACGGCTGGACTTCAGAATGAAGTTGCCTACGTATCCCAAAGATGGGAATCAAGCCTTGCGTAGTTCGGGATTAAGGTACACTCGTGCATTTAACCTCTCCTTTTGCGCTCTAACTTTTGCCAAGGCCACCCTTCCGGGTTTTCAACCTTGCGAGCTGTGTTCTTCTTTTCTTTTCATTTCTTTTCTTCTTTTTTATCTTTTCTTTTTATTTTCTTCATTTTTCTTCTTTTCTTTTCTTGCATTTTTCTTGCATTTTTCTTTTTTTTTTTGTTCTTTTTCTTCTTTTTTTTGCTCTAACTTTTGCTTGGGTCACCCTTTCAGGTTTTCAGCCCAGCGAACCTCTCAGGGGTAAAAGTGTAGTTTTGTCCATGTCAAATGGTTTTGAGATCCTGAAGTCATCTGAATCCAGGAGAATGGCTGCTGTTTGCTGACGATCCAGGAGTCCATCCAAAGGGGGGCTGAATCTGCCCCTAGTGTTGTGGGTAGCAACTCAGTTATCCTTTAGCAATACTTTCTTCTTTCCACCCTTCTGGGATTTGGCATTCTTGCCGATCTTTGTTACCTTGAGAAACATCCTAATTTTTTGACTCTTCGAGCACATCTGACATCTTTGCCCCTAGTTCGAGGGCTTTTGATCTAGCTTCGCAAGCTTCCTTTTGATTATTTCTGACCTCCTTGCCCCTAGTTCATGGGCTGCTTCAAATTTGGCCACACAGGCCTCACATTGTAGTTGACCGTTGAACATTCTGAATTTCAAGTTCAAGGTTTGAAAGTGAGGGGTCGAGTCTCGGGGCTGAGAGCAATCCTAAGCTGCACAATCTCAAGAGCAATTCCATACAAGTCTTCACAGGACTGCACAAAATATTTTTTGAAATCTTTTAAGAAAGCGACTAATCGCTCGCGCTGAAGATAGTGTGGAACCAATCTGGATCAAGCCAGAGTCCTTCTCAGTACTCACATTAACAAACATGATTTCATTCATTAAGGGCTTAGCACGCCTCTCTTTCTCTCAGTTGATCAAATTTTGCAAATCCCAAGGAATTCCTTCCTCTTCATTTTCATCACAATGTTCAAAAAGTTTTGAAAAACTTAGGTCAATGCAATGAGTTCGAGGCACAGAAAAGTAGGTGGAAAGCACTGCTATTTCATTCAGAAATTCTGGCACAACTGGTACAAGGCAAAAGCGAACACAAGAATGTGAAAATCACTGTTGTTCATTCAAATCTGTTGGCATTACTGGCTCTAAGGCAGAAACAGACTCAAAAGAAAACGAAAAGACAAACATAAAACAAGCAAGTGATGTCCGAGGTAACACCCCTGAAATCACCCGACTCCAACAAAATAGGACTAACTCGGTACAACAAGATAGACCCAACTGACTCAGCAAGAAAAGACTGACTCTGTACAAAACAACAAGACTGACCCAACTGACTCAGCAAGAAAAGACTGACTCTGTACAAAACAACAAGACTGACCCAATACCCAAGTCAAAAAGTTCAAATTAACAACATTCGCAAATGTGCTCAAAACAGTGCATGCCATCCACCATATCCGGAGTAAACTGAGCGCCATCCGTAGGCGGTTCATCCCCCGATCACATGGTCACATTATCCCCCAAGTTCACCGATCCAATGCCGATAGACTTTGCAGGACCTGACGCGAAGATGACCTTTTTATCAATCAGATCTTGTATTTCATGGTGAAGACGAAAACACATGTCAGTGTCATGGCCAGCTTGTTGATGAAAGACACAGTACTTTGCTGGGTTGTGGGAGAGAGGAAGTTTATTCAGTAATGGCCGCAGCTCCAGGGGCTTCAGATGCCCCTTTTCGATTAGGACCCCCAGGGCCGTTGACAGAGACATGTCCAGTGGGGTGAACACTCTCTGGCCCCGAGGTGGGTATTTGGCAGGTTGTGAGCTGGTTGTGTTGGATGTACCATCGAAAGGGTCAGTAGGTGCTGACTTTTGATGATCTCTTCCAAGTGTAGGATTGGAGCTGAAAGGGGTGTTTCTGGTACAATATCTCTTGTCTCAGCTTGCCCCTTGATTCAGACTACCCCCAACTTGAGTGGCAAAAGTATCATCCACAGTTTTTGCAACCACTGCAAGCACTTGCTGTTTGTTTAGTCCATCGGCCTTCAAAGCTTCAACAGCCCGTTAAAGGTGTTCATGGGGACCAATTCCTGTCCCTACCCTGTTCTTACCACTCGCCCCTACTTTGCCAAGGGATCGACCTTCTTCAAATGCAGCCCGTCCCAAGATTGGGGAGCCTTTTGTCATGAAATTCCTGGTATGTGATGTGGTCAATGAGGGAGCCAATGTCTCGGAGGCCAGATTTGTCACAGTTCTCTAAAGATCTTCGATCATTCTCTTCAGCTCAGAAGTAGTGGGCTTACGGGTTTGAGATGATTGGAGTCCAGGTGCATCCATCATGCATAAGTCCATGCTTTCTGGAATGAACACCTCAAGCTTGGGTAGGTGGGCCGGGTGATGTATATGTTGGGGTTGAAGGTGGATGGTAGTATATGGATGAGATTGAGGTGGGCAGGAGATGTTTGGTCATTAGGGTCTAAAGGTGGAGCTATCGTCCAGTTGTCGATGAGATTTTGGACCTCATGACGCAGGCGGTAGCAACGGTCGGTGCCATGACCGCGCTGCTGATGGTACACACAGTACTTGGAGGGGTTATGTCTAGCTGGGAGTGGGTCAGGCAGAGGTTGAGGATCGAGGGGTTTGAGATACCCTCTTTCCATCAAGATTTTTAGTGCGCTAGTCAGGCTCATATAGAGAGGGGTGAAAGTTCTGCCCTGAGCTCGGGCTGGGCCAGTGGTTTGTAGGCTTGGTTTGGCAAAAGGGTTGGCTGTGGCAACTGTATTGATTTCAGTGGGTTTAGGAATAGCGCTACAACTAGCATTGGTACTCCCTGAAATCACCCTCCTTGTCGGTTCACTTGTTCTGGGAATGATCCCAGTGTTGAACTCATTCTCGATCTGAACCCCCAGTTCATGCAAACTTTTGAAAGTGAATAGCGGAGCAACTATCAACTTTTGCAACATATCATGCTCGAGGTTTCGCACCATCATCTGCACTTGATCCCTCTCAGAAGGGCGGCGATCTGTCATCTGTGCTGCCTTTGCCCTCCACCTCGCAACAAATTCCACAAAAGGCTCTGTTGGGTTATGGCGGGTTGCTTCAAGCTCTTGGATGGTCATTTCAACTTGGGTATTGTAAGAATACTGATCAACAAAGGCCTCAGCCAATTCTTCCCAGTTTTGCTTCACTGTATTCTCCAACTTGGCGTACCAAGTGCTTGTTACACCCGACAGGGTTCTTCCATACAGAGAGTTTCTGTGGCTTAGTCAGACCCATCGACTTCAGGATATCCAAGAAAAGCCGGATATGTACCATAGGATCTCCAGACCCGTCGAAACAGTCAATATGTGGCATTTTGAATCTGTCTGGGAGCCGTACGGCAGCCTCGGTGTACCCATCCTCAATGTCGGGAATGGAGTTAAGGTCCTGTGCCTTTTTGAATTGCTTCTCAAGGTTTGCGATTTTCACCACGGTCAGATCGAGGTCACTAGCATCAAGGGGATAAAGCCTCTCATTAGGCTGCACCAGAGATCTAAAAACTCGGGCTTGAGCCAACCCTTCTCGAGGATCTAGACCATGCAAATCTTCAGCTGGCGGAAGTGGGTCAAAGTTCGGCTGGGGTCCCAAAGCTGGATGTGAGGCTGATGCCCCAGATGGGCGCTGCATTTCAATACTGGTCTCAACCTGCATGGTAGTTCCCTAATTTAACGTTGCTATCACGGCCACGAACCCTGTGCCATCACGGTTTGCTGACGAATTAGATGAACCGGTAAGCCTTGACTGGCCCTTCTCTGCCTTGCCTCAGCGAAAGAAAACATTGGCTGCTCTGAACTGAGTCTTTGACTGGACAAAGTCTATCAGCACTAGTCCAATGTACCCGGGGGATATTGGAACCTTTTAAAGCTATTATTCCAGGACTACCTAGCAAAAGAGAAAACAGGCAGCATCTCAGCCCATTTTTGCCAAAACAGATATGAGCATAGCTGAATGACCGTGCTCTTTACCAAATTCTGCCCAAAAGTCCGCCTGTAAACTGATACCCTCAGGTAAAACTGATTCCCAAATACTGATGCCCGCAGGCCTGATACCCAAACTTGCAAACTGTTCCATGCATTCTTGTAGGGACACACCCTAAAAGCACATAGCAAGCAAGTGAGAGCCAAAACACCCCTATGTTGGGGTGGGGTTTCCCTGTCCTATTTTGTCAGGAGCTAGGGTTTCACTACGCACGCAGCGGTTTCAAACAACCTATAATCGGGTAAGCAATCTGTCCTAGCTTTGGAATGGTCACTATAGATTCTAAATATGCACTAGGTCGAATGGTCAAAAAAAGAGTGCCCCGGTAAAATTGGGGTTTGTGTTCCTGTCATGGCAGAGCCCGCAACCGGTCAGCCTTATGGCACGCTTCTCAAAGCGAGCCTCCGGCAAACCGTTCAGGAATAACATACAGCAAACACGGTGTCTTAGGTGCACCAATGTACATGCAATGCAAAGAAACACATAAGTGTAGTCAAAACACGATATCATGAGTTCGAGTCAAGTTCTCTAACTCTCCAGCAGAGTCGCCAGAAACTGTAGACGTCCCCGAACGCCCCAGGAGGGAAATCCCGTTTTGTTCATATGGGCTCACTACAGTTCAGGACTCAAATGTCACAGTCTTGTATCTAATCTCGCAGAGTGCAATGCAAGACCGATGAATCATCAAAGAGTCCAAATCCGACAAATCGTTTTTTAAAACAGATTTTTTTTTTAAAGAAGTGCCAAACATGGACTGCTTTGCCAGATACAGAGTCGCCACCTAAATATTTTATTTTGGGAAATTTAGGAAACCCTGACTCGTGCCTAAGGCCACGTGTCTGTCATCACCAGAGTTGCCTTGGCTTGGGAACTTGGGTACAATTGGGGAAGGTCACTTCGTGGGCACCCCCGCTCGCCCGATCAAAGATTGGCCTCTACTAACCATGATATCGAGTTTTGAAAATATTATGTGCTCTTATTCCGGTTATTAGCCTAGATTTACTACGTGATGCGCACAGCATACGAGTATAAACTGGATTGCCTGAATTGGAATAACATATCTCATGTTTGTTTATTTTGAAAATGGTTTGATGGTGCTACCCGCAAGTAGGCTAAGACGTGGATTTGCCACCCTCAGGTGGGCTTAGAAAACGTGATGGTTTGCCACTCTCAAGTGGGCTTAAAACTCACAGTCAATGCATTATTCCAATTCAGATAATCCAACCTTTCCCCACAGGCATTCAGGCAGATATATCACATAAGCAGTTAGCCTCATGGTAAACATGCTATCATGGCAGTCACTCACACGCATGCAAGGATGCTAAAGCATAAACATGTACCGAGTACTCCGAGCCAAAACAGAAACTAGTTAGTAATCAATGCATGATCCTAGTTCATGTTAAGATGGCTAATGCAACACATGCAAAATGCAACTAGAAATAGGCTCGGCTATCTTAAGAATGGTGTATGAGATGCTACAGCTAAGACATGTTCAACTTGGAATTGGAATACAATGCAGTTAGTATGATGCGCCGAGCCCGGTGCATGCAATACAGATGAATGATGCAAACATGCAAGCATGAGTATGCTGATTGAAACATGCCCTAATCTAACCATCATAAGCTGTTAAATAAAAGGGAGAAAGACGTGGGGTTGGAAGACATACATCACACACACGCACACTTATTACAATTGTGCCCCGGCTCGGAGGGTTCGAATAAATAATACAGTCCGAATAAATAATTAACTACTCTAGCTAATTAAATATTACAAAACCCTAATTAATTAACAAATTAACTAGGAAAACAAATAAACTAGCATGCAATACTACAAGTAATGGACTACCTCAGCTTTGTTCTGAATGATGAAAGATGCATGCATGCTCGAGTCGCCTTGTCGGTAAATTCCATCGCGATGCCTCGCCTCACCCTTGTTTGCAATTAATCTCAGAAACTTGTACAAAGCTCCAGAAGGCTAAAACTCCACCTTGGGGAGGCCACTGACCAGTTATTAGCATGGGAGACCACCTGCCGACCACCCTCTTTGGTGGAGACCAAAGAGGGTGGTCGGCCTGCCAGAAAATCTGGTCGACCGACCAGTTTCTACCTCTGGTTTCTGGTTTTTCTACAACAAAGGCAAGAGAGAGAAAAGGCAATGTATTTTCAACAAATGTATGCATGACCACTCTCCCTGTCCTTGCACAAGCTCAAGGGAGTGTAGTCCTCGATCCTCGTGCCACCAATCATGCATCTCGATGCATGATGACCAAGAAGTCGAATTGCACAACTCAATGTGAAATGAATGCACATATAAACACAACAAGGCCTAAACTCCATCATGGGTAATCCGGACTGTCGACGACCGGAAATTGAGACACGTTTCGTCACTTTGAGTATGAAACGCCCCTTGTTTCCCGTGTTTGGACTAACCCTACTCCAAACATAATGCAATGAGATGGCATACACAATGCGACTAACATGCAACCCTAAATGCAATGCAACCTAATCATGCTGGCATACGAGGGATGATATGCACACATGGAACCTAGCATACGCAATGCTATGGACTAAAATGGCATACACAATGCACATGAGCTATATGGCATACACAATGCACACATACAAAGATGGATATACACAAAGGCATAATCAAAGCATACACAATGCGATGGTCAAACATGCAACAACATGAACCAAATGGCATACACAATGCAAGGTGGACTTAAACCAATCTAAGTGGATCTCAGCCACACTCAAATCAGTGGCCATGTGATGAAAATGAGACAACCGAAATACATGCAAACATGCATGGATGCAAAGGATCGACCCTAAGGCACAACATGTAACCCTAACAAAGCATGGAAAGGGATGACATATGGCATATAATGACACAAATTCCAGCTCTGAAATAGCATATAAGATGGTCCCGAAACATGCAAACGACTCACACAATGCATGCTAGATGGCCTGAATACCGAAACTAGTGAAGTGCGTTACACTAGAGGTACACCAAGCAATGCACAAATGGAAAAACCACCCCTAAATAGACCCTAGGTAGGTCCAAGACAGTGGGAAAATTGCCTAAAATGATGGCTCAAGGTGCATGGAAATGAAGCTCATTCAATGGTCCGAAAACGAGGCATTTATGCACAACTCTCAAATGCATTTAAAGAGTGAAAAACATGACAATATGGCATGCATGTAAGCTCTGAAATATGATGTGCAATGGCCCCAAAACATCAAAACACCTCAGCATATGCATGTAATAAACCTCGAAACTCAAAGCTAAGCATGGATATTGAACTACAAGCATGCGAAATAAGCATAATTCGACCATGAGACCCAAAAACAGAGCTGAGGTAGTCCAAAATATACACAAAATCAGTTTAAGGCATGGCCAAAAGGTGCTAGAATCGAGGGCCAAAAGATCATGCAATACAAGCTAGTGAACCATGATTTGCACTACAACTATATGAAGCACATGAGAGCTCACCAAACCAGCCAAAAACAGAAGTATGCCATGCTAAATCATGCCCAAAAACCCATGGAAACATGGTCAACGCATGCAAGAACGATGTGTCCCTTTGAAAGGCCAATAAGGGGGTTATTCTACACATATATAATGGACATACAAAATGGCAAAACCACCTATGGACAGAGGTTATGATGGCCCTAAAACTCACTGAAAAGGGCCTGAAATGAGTCTAGGAAGCATGTAAGCAAAGGCCCCTTTGAAAGGCCTTGAAGAGGATTACTCTACACATGCATAATAGACATTCAACATGGTAAAAAGGGCTCTAGACAGAGCCTAGGCAGGTCACAAAACTCACAAAAAGTGGCCTGAAACATGGCTTTGAAACATCCAAATAGGGGCTCCTTTGTAAGGCCAGCAAAGCTAGTAAACAAAACAAGGGGTGAGAGGGTCACCCCTCTCTGATTTTGAGGCTCAAAAACACATGTTAGCCATTGAAAATCCGTTGGATTTCAGTGGCTAAAAGGCCAAACCAAGGCCAACACAAATGCTCTAATGCATCGCTCAAAACAAGAGGAAATGAAGCATGCAAGGGGGTAGATGACCCCCAACAGAAAAATGGCCTCAAACAAACATGTTTAGAAGCTCAAAAAAAGACTTTTTTCAATTTATGACAAAGCCTAAATATGCTTTCAAACTAGGCTAAGATATGAATCAAAATAATGCTCAAAAGAGGGAAAAATGATTACCCTTGGAGACCAGCAAAAACCAGCAGCCTTTGGACCAAAAAAACCCAACCTTGAACCTCTAAAAATACCCTCCAATGGTCTTAGGTTGATGATGGAAGGGTTAGGCTATGGAGTTGTGTGCAAAGGGGCTAAGAACCAAGCAATTTAGAGCTCAAAATAGAGAGATATAAAGAGAGATATATTGTTTAGTCCTAACAAAAATCTAAACCCTTGCAAATGGAGAGGGAGGGCTTCCTTTATAGAGGGGAGAGGCAAAATATTCTTCAAGAAGCTTCAAAGCTAGGTTAAACATGCAGCAAATGCCTTCCAGCTGGCACAACTAGAACACACTCATTGAGACAAACAAGGAGAGAGCAGGCCGACCAGTTCAAAAGGGTCAAGGTGGTCAGCCACCCCCTATGATGAATCCCCAGAAGTTATCTTTCCAATGGCACAAACCTTGCATTAAAATTCCATCTGTGCAAAAAGTTATGCCTATTTTGGTGAAGTCGCGCAGATTCGGTCCAACCGGATTGATGCCCTACTTCAACCAACCATATCTCCCCCGTCCGGACTTGGCTTTAGGAGATTCTTGAGTAAAAAATGAAGCCCTGGAAGTCTCCTTTCCAATGGTGGTAGCCTCATAGTATAGACAGATAAGCCTGATTTAGTGAGGACCGCTCGACTCTCTCTTAGCGATTCATGTCCATCCTCTTCCTCAACTAGGTGTCTTCTCTCCACTCTTCTTTTCTTCAACTCCAAACCCCCGAACAAGGTGTTTTGAAAAGATTTTCAAAGATCTCATCTCTCTTTCATTCATTTCCACTTTCCCTTGCTCAGTTTACCGAAAAGCGCGACATTTAACAAAATGCGAGCGTCGGAACATCGTAGAACTTTATTTTCAAAACGTTTTGAAAGAGAGGGTTTCAAGTCTAAAATCTTTTGATCAAAATTGTTTTGGCCCAAAAAAAAAGGGGTATGAAGTTGAGATTTGGCTCTCTCCTTGCTGAAGAAACTGAACCTTTGCCCTGCACACCTTTCTCCATCAAGTAAATCATCAATAGTGCCCAAGTCTTAAGGGCGGTCAAAAATGGGGTGTCTACACCCGCAGGCCTGATACCCAAACTTGTAAACTGATATGTGCATTCCTGTAGAGGTCAACTCAAAAAGCACATAACAAGCAAGTAAGACCCAAAACACCCCTATGTTAGGGTAGGGTTTCCCTGTCCTATTTTGTCAGGAGCTAGGGTTTCACTACGCACACAGCGGTTTCAAACAACCTATAATCAGGTAGCAACCTGCCCTAGTTTGGAATGGTCACTATAGATTCCGAATATGCACTAGGTCGAATGGTCGAAAAGGGTGCCCCAGTAAAAACCGAGGTTTGTGTTCCCATCGTGGCAGAGCCCGTAACCGGTCAGGCTCATGGCACGCTTCTCAAAGCGAGCCTCCGGTAAACCGTTTAGGAATAACAGATGGCAAACACGGTGTCCTAGGCGCACTAATGCACATGCAATGCAAAGAAACACATAAGTGTAATCAAAACAAGATATCATGAGTTCGAGTCAAGTTCTCTAAGTCCCTAGCAGAGTCGCCAAAAACTATAGACGCGCCCCGAGGGCCTCATGCTACAGTTCGGACTCATGTGCCACGGTTCTGAATCTAGTCTCGCAAAGTGCAATGCAAGACCGATAAATCACCAAAGAGTCCAAATCCGACAAATCGTTTTGGAAAACTGATTTTTGAGAAAAAAGTGCCAAACATGGACTGCTTTGCCAGATACAGAGTTGCCACCTAAATATTTTATTTTGGGGGAATTTAGGAAACCCTGACTTGTGCCTAAGGCCACGTGTCCGTCATCACCAAAGTTGCCTCGGCTCGGGAACTTGGGTACGATTGGGGAAGGTCATCTACAAGCACCCCCACTCGCCCGATCAAAGATCGGCCTGTATTAAACATGATATCTTGTTTTTGAAAACACATGCGTTCTTATTCCGGTTAATTAGCTAGAATTACTATGTGATGCGCACAATACACAAGTATAGACTAGATCGCCTAATTTGGAACAATGCATCGCATATTTGTTTGTTTGGAAATGGTTTAGAGTTTGCTACTCGCAAGTAGGTTAAAACATGGATTTCAACGAATCATTCCAATTCAAGCAATCCAACCTTCACCCACAGGCATTCAGGCAGTTATGTCACATAAGCAATTAGCCTCATGGCAAGCATGCTTTCATGTTAATATTTACATACATGCAAGATGCTAAAACATAAACACTCACAGTGTACTCTAAGCCAAAACAAAGAACTAGTTAGTAATCAATGCATGATCCTAATTCATGTTAAGATGGCTAATGCAACACATGCAAAATGCAGCTAGAATAGGCTCGGCTAATCTAAGATGGCATGTGAGATGCAATTTAGTACATGTATTCAAATCGGAATTGAAATACGATGCAGTTAGCATGATGCGCCGAGCCCGGTGTATGCAATACAGATGAATGGATGCAAATATGCATAGCATAAGGATGCTAAACTGAAATATGTCCTAAAACTAACCATCATAAGCAGGTACGTAAAAGAGAGAAAGACGTGAGGTTGGAAGGCATGCATCATACACACTCACGCTTATTACAAAATTCGCCCTCTCGACGGAGGGTTCGAATAAATAATACAAACCACCTAATTAACTTACTAACAAGCTAATTAATTATTACACAACTTTAACTAATTAAACAAATTAATTAAATTACAAAAGCAGTAAAGAGGCCTCGAGAAGATGGATGCATGCATGCTCGGACGGATTCGCTCAGAAATCCATCGCCATGCTTCATGTTGCCTCTGTTTGCACTGCTCTGCACCTCTGAAAACTGTGCTGACATCTGTGACACTTCTGAACCACCTTGGGGACCTGCTGAGAGTCCATCGGCCAAGAGATAGGGCCAAGGGAATGGTGCCATCGACCAATGATAAGGCTCTCGGCCAAATGTTTGTTGTCAATCGGCACTGAACATGGTCGATCGACCATACCTTCCTGCAAAATGATGTTTTGCTGCAACAGAGGACAAACAGAGTATGGCAATGCATTTTCAAGACAATGTGTGCACAACCACCCTCCCTATCATGTCATGAGCTCAAGGGAGTATGGTTCTCGACCCTCGGACACCAATCATGTATTTCAATGCATGATGGTCAAAGAGGCCAAGTGTGCAATTCAATATGGAATGAAATGCACAAAACACATAAGCGGGACCCCAACCTCCATCATGGTTGATCAAGAGGCAAAGGATGCATGCTTAATGCTATGCAACCTAGGAATGCAAGCAAGCTAATGCAACATGAGCATGCAAACAAGCAATGTGCAATAGGCATACAACCTAGACGAATAAACATGTAAGGCATGTAACAACAACGCCAATGACAAAAATGCAACAACATGTAAAGCAAACATGTGACAACATATGAAGGGGCAAGTATGCAATAAGCATGCAACATACTAGCATGCAATAATATGCAAGGTACTAAATACGCAGCAAGCATGCAACAACATGCAAGGCAAGCATGCAACAACATGCAAAAGATGGACTTAAACCAAAATGGACGGCTCTCAAATAGGTCCAAATTAGTGGCCAAAATGCTAAGGACATGAGGGCCAATGCACATACAAACATGCATGCTAAATGGTCCAATACTTAAGCATAAAAGGGCAACTTTTAAGAACACTTAAAAGGAATGGAAAGCATGTAAATGTGACAACATTACATGCCCTGAAATGAGGCTAGGAGTGATGCCAAACCACATAAACAAGTCAGGCATGGCATGCTGAAGACTGAAGTCTAAGACTAGCCAAGGGACTTGAACCAAAGTTACACAAAACAAAGAGCATATGGCAAGTATGATCCAAAACAGTCCTAAGTCATGCTAAAGTGAGCCTAACACATGCAACGACCAAAGCCAAAACGAGCTAAGACAAATGGGGAAAATCATGAGGCATGCAAGGCCACCAAAGAGATGTTACACTACACCTAATACAACCAAACATGGCATGGTTTAAGCAACCAAAAACAGAGTCATGGCAGGTCAAAATGAGCCCAAAAACCGCTTAGATGGCACCCCAAAGGCCTAAACATGGTGGCATACGTAATTGTCCAAACATGGAGCACAAAACAACAACTCTTCAAAGCATTAAAAGGATGGCAAATGCAAGCATAAAAGCATGAAATATGGACTGAAATATCATGACAAGTGATGCCAAATCACTGAAATGGCCCAAATAAAGCATGCTAGTGACTCACACACCCGAAGCTAACAAGCTAGAATGCATGGGGGCTATACAAAGCATGTCAAGCATAATCAAAACAATGGAAAATAGAGCTTAAGCATGCTATAACAAGGCTAAAAGCTTCAAGGAGTTGGGCGAAAATCATGCTAAAAACACATGTTACAACATGATGCATGTTAAGGCCAAATCATGGGATTACAAGGCAAGTGTATGAAGCATACATGGCATGTCTAAACCAACTCAAAATAGAGGTGCATCATGGCAAAACAAAGCCTAATACATACTGAAATGGAGCTAAAACAAACTAAACACACATGCTACCACATAAGCCATTTATGCAAGCATTAAAGACAACAAGGAGAGGGGATGACCCTCTCCTTTTTAGGACCTCAAAACCACCTCTCCACCATTGAAAATCCTCTGGATTTCAGTGGTAGAGAGGTCATGCAAAGACCAAAACAATGGCTAAAATATATGGCCTAAAACAAGGCCTAACAAGGCCTTAGAGGGGGGAGACAACCCCAAACCTCAAAGTGACCTTAAACAAAGTTCTAAAGCACACAAAATCAGAACTTTTATCAGTTACAGTTGAAGCTTAAAACAATAAGCAAGAATGGCTAAAATCCTAAGCAAGAAAGGGGTAACTAAAGTAAGGATGCTCACCCTTGTAGACCTTCTTTAAGAACAAAGCTCCAGCACCTTTCTTTGGTCAAAACTAGTCCAAGAACCCTAACAACAACCTTCTAAGGCCTCAATAACCCAAGGATGGTGTAATGCTAGGTGTTTTAGTGCAAAAGTAAGACAAAACTCACTTTAGGTCACAAAACAAGACCAAACCAAGAAAAATAGATACAACACTATATCTATCCTCTCAAGAACCAATTTTTCTGAACCTCTGAGGAGGGAGAAGGAGCTCCATCTTTATAGAAGTTCAATAACAAAGCTTCCAAAGCAAACTAAACCAAGAGGCAAATCCCTCCATACACATGTATGAATGGGAGCAAATGTGCATGCTAGCTAATCCAGCTGGCATAAAATATCTGCATAAAGCAGATGAATAGGGTTCAGCCAGCAAAAATGGCCGATCGACCAACACAAGGGCCGACCGACCAAATAAAGTGCCGATCGGCCAATACATTTGGCCGGTGGAAAGAAATCATGGTCGATGGCCTCAAGCCTTGGTCGGTGAGCTGAGGGCATGGCAAACAAGCCTCCCTCTTCCATTAGAAGCAAAAATACAAGCTTTGGTTCACAACCAAGCACAAAACAGACGAGTTGAGAGATCTTGAGGCAAGGCGTGTAGCCAAGACCTCCGAGAACTCAAAACGAACACGAGCATGGATGATCATCGAGTGTTCAACGATGACGTCCAAGTCTTGAGGATGGTCAAAAATAGGGTGTCTACAAGGGGGGTGGAGCTACTGGTGCCTGAGGCAGTCTTGCTTGCTCTTCCCTTGTTTTGGCTTCATCTACCAGGTCCCTTAAATGGCCTTGCATTACCAGGTCTTCCAGGTGTGTTTTCAGGGCTCTGCAACCCTAAGTCAGATGCCCATCTTAATTGTGGTAAGCACAATGCTTACCAAGGCTTCTTCCCACAAACTCTCCTGGCACCCTTGCTGGTGCTCTGAAATAGGGCTGGTTTCGGATTTTATCCAGGACTTTGTGAATTAGAATTCGGAATACAGTTATGACTGCCTGTGCAGCCCTCAGTCCTATCTCTTGCTTGTTGGATCCATTATTATCTCGGCCTCGCTTCGGCGAGCCGTTTCCTTTTTCTTGCTTTGTTTTCTTAGTCTCTGGCGTGTCTTCCTCGGCTCTGGCATATTTCTCAATTCTGGCCATGAGCTCCTCCATGCTTTTTGGCAATGTCTTTGCCAATGACTTTCGTAGTGGACAATAATCTCTTAGGCCGTTCTTGAAAGACACGACCGCCACCTCTTGGTTGCACTCGAGTATTCGGTTGAATATCTCATAATACCTCTTGGCATAGGCTCTCAAGCTTTCGTCCTTGCCAATTTTCAGAGCCATCAGGGCGTCTACCCTTAACGGCTGTAGTTTGTTTGTCACAAACCTGGCCACAAACATATCAGCCAGGCCTTCCCAGGTTTTCACAGTTCCTTTCGGCAACTTGTGAAACTAGTCTAATGCAATTTCTCCAAAAAATGAGGGGAACACCTTGCAAAGCAACGGCTCATTCCCAGTGTATAACGCCATTGAGTTCAGGTACAAACCGACGTGAAAGTTGGGGTCTGACTTCCCGTCGTAGATCTGGAATCTCGGCATAGTAAACCTCTTCGGGGCTTCGAATTTGTCCAATTCTACCGAGAATGGCGTTCTAGGCTTGACTGGGGAGGTTACCTCGGCATCTTGTTGCCTCCTCTATAGGTAATCTCTTAGGTCCTCCTTGGTCCGACCAGGAGCTCGGCTATCTCCTGACTTCAGCCTCTTGGGTGCACTACTCTCAGCTTCGTTGTGAGCCCTCTTTGACCTTTCTCCATTAGTTGCGTCAAAGCACAACTCCTGCCTTTGAACATGCCGATGTTCTTTGGGGTCTACTTCCTTGGTGCGATGTGTCCTTCAAGATTCTTCCCTTCTCGACTCTCCTCGCTCGACCTCCCTTAAAGGCCGGTGAGAATGTTTTTCGCTCTTGGTGTGATGGGGGACTACAGGAATTGTTTTCTGCCCTCCCTCCTAGGCATTGGCCGCTGGAATCGGCGTGTCTTGCAGCGGGAATGGTGGCTGCATGACGTTGTTTTGCATCATGAAATTGACGACCGATTGCAGGTCTGCCAATTTGTTTGCCATCTCTTTCATCCCGTCATCCCTCCGTAGGCATCTTTCCTTCCATACCTGAAGGTCATCCTCGTTGTAATACCTGCTTTGGTTCGTTTTCTTTTGTACGCCGCCTTCTCGGCCGACGTCCTTTCCTCCGTGATTCGTATCACAAGTTTCTTCGTTGCAGTTGTCTTCTTCGACGTCAAGGTCAACAGGTTTCCCACTCCCAGTAGGAGTGTTATCCCCAATCTTCTCTTTCTGTCCGTCATTGGCCATCTATTCTCCTTTCTTTCCCACAGACAACGTCAAATTATGTGTGTCAATTTCCGACCACACTGCCAAATTAGTACTTAGCTGGAGAGCACTGGCAGAATAGAATAAGCACGTATGACCTGCAACAGAAAGAAGAGATTCTCGCGGTGGTTCATCCACCCGGGGGCAATCCGATGATCAAGTCAGTAATCAAATATCTCTCAAAGATAATCAATAGTGCTTAACTCACTGTTCAGAATATAAATTGCGTACCTTAGACCCATGGAAGTGCCTCTCTTTTATAGCCAACACAATCCTAGTCCCAATAGAAGCCTAGCTTCAGTAGACTCAAGATTACTACTAATCTTGGACTCCCAGTAGGATTGGGATAAACTCTCTAAAAGTCTTATCCTTACTCAAACTGAAGTCTTCTCTCCTTCTAGGACTCTTGTCCTTTATCTGCTATCCCAGACTCCAATATCTTTGGAGATAACCTCGACCTAGCCGAGATCACCTCGGCGTCATGACCAGGACACGTGGCACCTCGGCTGACACTTCGGCGTCACCTTGGCCACGTGTTTGGCACTCAGAAAATATACCCCCCCCCCACACACACACAAATCTAATCTGTGCATAGGTACAAATCAAATACAGCATGTTTTTTATTTTCATATGATTTTTTTTATAAATGAAGTCTGTTTTTGAGAATTTTAAAAATATGATTTTTGTGTGTTTATTTCATCAAATTAATTTTTATATTTCTCACATACCGACCCTAGGCCTAACATAATTCTTCAACTATCAGCTTCGAATTAAACAACTTTGCCCTTCGAAACTTGATTTGATCATAATCAATTCCCCAACATATGGTTAATACAATCAAGTAATTTCAAATCAACTAATTTTGTTTCAAACAAACAGTCCACATTTTCCAAAATATGGAAACTTCTTTTAAGGACTACACTATTTATTCTAACAGTAATGCTACAGAGCCCGAATATAGGGGCTCGAATTTGGCTCGAAATTAGGGGGAAGAAGAAGGAGGAGGAGGAGGAGGAGAAGAAGGAGAAGAAGAACTCAACTAGAGGGACCAACAAAATCGGGCGGAGGTGGAGGTGGAGGCGGAGGCGGAGGCGGAGATGGATACGGAGGCGGCGGCGGGCGGAGGCAGCGGTGGAGACGGGGCTGCGATGCCGACGAGCGACGAGGGACGAGCTGCGAGATCGGCCGACGAGCTGGGACGCCGACGGGCTGCGATGCCGACGACGACCTGCGTTCTCGCTCTCGCTCTCGCCTCTGTGTTCTCTCTCTCGCCTCTGTTCAACTCAATGAAGAAGAAAAAAGAAAAGGAAGAAAAAAAAAAATCAAAACGCAAAACGACGTCGTTTTGGGTTTTGAGCCAAATTCGAGCCCCTAATTTCGGGCCCTCAAACATTATTCGAGAAAGATATAGATAGATAGATAGAGATAGTGTGTATGAGTGGACGGGACAGAGAGTGTCAGTGAATTCAATTTTTTTTTTTTTTTTATAGTTAATCTCAACCGTAGATTTTGTCATAGCTGACGTGACCGAATCTTGTCCATCGACCGGAGGAAGAGCTGGAGGAAGAAGCTGGAGAGGATCCGGACTCGGCACATTGACCTACACCATAAATGTCCACTTCACGGAATCTACAAATTTACCCCACGAGATCATCAAAACTATCAACTCTATACGATTGGTGGAGAAGTTATTTGGTGTTTCAGGGACAGTGTTGTGGTGTTCCAAATCAAATGTAACTGTTAGAGAATGTGTTATTGACTATGTTTGGTTATTTAGTTTTCAAAATCAGATTTTAATTTTTTTAATTCGTAGTTTTTTTAATTGTTAATGAAATTTTTAAATACTTTTGTCAATATTTTTTAATTTTTTAGATGCATCTAAATGTATTTAAAAAATAAAATATTTGTAAAAAAATCTTTAAAAAATTTACTAAAAACTAAAAAATATTAAAAAATTCAATAAATTTTTGTATTTTATAATATTTATTAAAAAAATTTATAAATATTTTACTTTTTGATTACATTTAGATTAGATTCATCTAAAAAATAAAAAATGACAAAAATATTAAAAAAAAAATCACTAAAAATAAAGAAATACGAATTGAAAATTTAAAATATGATTTTAAAAATTAGATAACCAAATTGACTTTTGGTGGGCAATAGAGGAACACCACAAATATAATAATTGTTGATTGGTTGGAAATAGAGACACCAGATGTTTGCGAAACACTTAATGATTTTCCACCATTGGTCTTCATTATGGTTGACATGTTCATTAAAAATTTAGAATTTTAATATAAATTTTTATTTATTTTTGGACAAATTATGTAAAAAAAAAAAACTTTAAAATTTCGCATGTTTTGCAAATTAAACCCCAAAATTTTAATTTTCACAATTTAAACTCTAAACTTTAAATCTATCTACAATGTAAACCCTCAGTCCAATTCCATTTGGTAAACTTAGAAGAGTTCTGGGCAGAAAAACAATCTCTAATGGTACTTCAAGATTGGATTCTCCACCAAAATTGTCAATTTTCCCCCACTGTTTCTCATAACAAAACCAATTCCAAACATCCATTAGTTTCCCATTTCCTGTATTTTCAGCTACCAAACAGATTTCATTCTCATATTCCTTTCCTAAATTACTAGCATTCACTCGTGCTATGCACAGGATAAATATTTTTTGTCCATATATATTATACTCATTTTTTTTTAATCATTTTGTTTCTCTTATATAAAACTTTTGATTTAACTCACTTTTTAGAAAATTAAGTTTTTATTTTTTAGTAATTTTTTAAATATTTTACATAGTTTTTTAAAAAAATTTAGATATATCTAATCTAGATACACTAAAAAAGTATAATATTTATATAAATTTTTTTATAAAAAATTCACCAAAAAAAAAATAAATAAAAATAAGAAAATTCAATACATTTTCGTATTTTGTTGTATTCAATAAATCTTTTAAAGATTTTTGTACAAATTCTATACCTTTTAGGTATATCAAGATTAAGTGGATCTAAAAATATAAAAATACGAATTGAAAACTCAAAAAACTGTTTTTGAAAATTCCAAACCAAATAGAGTATTATTTGTAAATTTAAAAGTTGTGTAAAATTATAAAAAAAAACAATATATTATCTTATGTTGTTGTAATCAATGGATTTTTTAAAAGTTTTTGTACAAATTTTATACCTTTTAAGTATATCAAGATTAAGTGGATCTAAAAATATAAAAATACGAATTGAAAACTCAAAAAACTGTTTTTGAAAATTCCAAACCAAATAGAGTATTATTTGTAAATTTAAAAGTTGTGTAAAATTATTAAAAAAAAATTAAAAAATTATGAGTTTAATGCACAAATGACTTAATACCTGTTATGATTTTATAATATACATAAAATTAATTAATTTCCCCTTACTCCACCCAAAATAAATTTAGTTGTATTATGTGTAAAATTATTGATTTTATTTTTCATAACATAAAATAAAAATAAAACTAACATGTATCGTTAATATAGTATTAAATTTAATAGATTCTTGCAATCTAAGAAATTAAAGAAGTAATGAAAATAATTAAATTTTAATCTTAAATTAAAAACTATAAAGAAAAACAAAAGAATTGAAATCATGTTTAATATGATAGAATTTTCATTTCAAAACATAATATTTGCGATTTTCAAGCCAAGTATGTACATATATATTTTGGATTTTGTAAAACAAAATAAAACATGAAAGATTAAATTTGGAGATTACAATTTTTTGCAATCTTTGTAGTCAATACAAAATCTCAAATGCTTGGAACAAAAAATAAATTATTAAAGAAAAAGAAAAAGAAAAACCGAAACTTACATTCGATGGCGGATTGCGGACTGCTAGCATTCACTCCTGATGAAGAAAGTTGATGAAGTATATGTATTTGCAGTAGTGGATTGTTAGAAGTAATGGTTTAAGGGGATATGGATAGATGGATTGTTTTTTATATATATATCAATCTGTTGTAGGATAATGAGAGAGTGGGATTAAAAGTGTTTGAGGTAGGAGAGTAACAGATTTGTTTGGATAGGTTTTGTTTTGTTTTGTTTTTTTTTCTTTGAGTTTGGATAGGTTTTGTTTTTTTTTTTTTTTTTTTTTTGTTGACAACTTTTTATGGATAGGAGTTGTGGATAGTGGAAGAGTGGGTGTGAAAGTCTTTGAGGGTGAGGGACAAACGTAGGGTAGGAGAGAAAGGTGGAAGGATAGGAGTTTTTATTGTTATGAAAGTCTTTGGGAGGAAAGGAAAAGAGCTATAAACTCAAAAGAGAGGTGCCACGTATTTTTTAAATTTATGAGAATTTTAGAATGGCATTTTGAAGCTTTTTAAAAAGGCACTACATTCTATTAGTGAAAGTCTTTGAGGGTGAGGGACAAACGTAGGGTAGGAGAGAAAGGTGGAAGGATAGGAGTTTTTATTGTTATAAAAGTCTTTGGGAGGGAAGGAAAAGAGCTATAAACTCAAAAGAGAGTTGCCACGTATTTTTCAAATTTATAAAAATTTTAGAATAGTATTTTGAAGCCTTATAAAACAGCACTACATTCTATTATATATATACTAGTGGTGACCCGTGCGATGCACAAGTTTTTAAAAAGCCAATAATTATTAAAAAAAATTTGTTATTTGTTTATATTTCTTAACATTTTTATTTGGTTCGTATATATAAATCTTACTTCACATCATTAAAAATATTTAATATTTCACATTATTGAAAATTTTAAAAAATTATTATACATTAGTAAATCATCACATATATAATAGTTAATTTATCTAAGAATTACTTCAGACAACCAAAAATAGAGTAATAAAGGCATATTATAATTAATCAAAATGACTAATATATTAAATTTAAGTAACACTAATTTTGCTTAATCAATAGTAGATATTACATTAATCATCTCATATAATATAATAAATTAAAATAAAATTAATTTTAATTCCCACTATATTTAGTTAGTGGGTGGTTAAAATTTTTTA
>NW_021024608.1:277579-309395 GCF_004153795.1 Camellia sinensis | reverse complement strand
GTGGGTTTCTAGACTTTCACCAAGGACATACAGGCCAACATAATACCAGAACTATACTCTTACTCAGATTCACCAAGGTATTCACCCATTTTTCTCAAAATGATAACCATCTTCAATGTGTTAAATATGCAATAATGCCAATGCAAATGGATGAAAAAATAGTTTCAATTCTTCTAGTTCTCATGCAATTTCTACAATAATCATAGCTATTGTCCACCGATAACCCGAAACAGATATCTCTAAAGATAAATAAATTTCCAATAAGGTTATACTTTCCAAAATTTGAAGATGGGAGCGATAATACATATCCAACTCCGCCATCCTCATCAACGTTAATCCAATTTCACAAATCTAACATCAATTCTATTTATCATTGCAAAATCAATGTTTGATATTCTTACGGCAAAATCCCATTTCCTTTATAAATTAATTTCAAAGATAAAAATCCATCATTTCATCATAACTCAACAATAAATACATTTCTTTAACCATTTCCAACAATTCATTTGAAAATCTCTCTTTTGATTTCAAACCAAAACCCTAAATTTATCCAAAATTCCCAAATCATAATGTTGTTTCAAAACACAAATAACTAAGTTAAAAATCATAAGAAAGTGCAAAGATATCCTTACCTTGAAGCTAGAAGGCGAAAGAAAGAGTGAAGAAACTTCAACAACACCAAAACCCAACTTTGCTTTGATCAAGAGAGTACACCACTATATATCCCAATACACACCAAAGTAAATTACTCGTTTTGACAACACTACACACGCCACCAATCAACACCATCACTACCAACCACTTTCGTCACCGCCCTGACTCCTCCTTAGATCTTCATTTCTTACTATCCTTGTCATCCTCTTCCTTCTCATTCTTCTTATTTTTGTTCATCTTTAGATCTACCATTTAGATGTATTTTTCTCCGTTTTACTATCTCAATCTCTCTTTTTTCACATAATTACAAGTGAGCAAAAAATTGCACAGTAAAAGGAGAGGGGCCTAGGTTGTGATGGAGAAAAGTAGAAGGAGAAGGTGTGACAGTGAAGAAATGAGTTAGGGAAAGGGATGGCAATGGGGGAACGGGACTAAAAATGAGGCAATGGCAGCAGTTGATGGCGATGACGGCAACAACGACAATGAAGTGAAATTAATGTTAGGTTTAAAAGAAGATGAGAATATTTTCAGGCCATTTGAAAATTAATGTTGTGCATTGAGTAAAAATGAGAAAATCAAAATAAAATATGATGTACACTGAGCTAGAATATGGTGTGTAAATAATTTTTTTTTTAAATTTATCATTTTGATATCAAAAGATCTGACTTTGTCCTTAATGTCCCACATTGTACCCTTTTTGAATTTATCACCAATTTTCTATTAAATTATATTGTGTTGTAACACCCCTAAATAATTACGATAAACTATCCACAATGTTAGTAAATAAGAATAATGCATAAATGTAATTCTTCCATTAATTCCAATTACTTGTACAAAAGAGTAATATATGCAGATATACATTCAAAAGCCTAACCCTGAATCTATAGCATATGTTACTTAATTGAGAAATAGAATGAAAAATAAACAAATAAGATAACGCCCTAATGACTACAATTTTCCAAGGCAATGCTTGGTTACCATAAAATAGATTCAAATCCAATACGGTTAAAACCCTAGGCCAGTACAAATTAAATACAACAATTAACACAAAAAGAAGCCTTCAGCTCCATATTCCTCCCAAGCTATGTCCTTAGCAGAGGTATATCATCAGCACCTGAAAATGATTTTCCCATATAGGGTGAGCCAAAACCCAGTAGGAATACTCTAACACAGTTTACAACAAACTTACTTTCTTTTTACAAAAAAAATAACGAGATTATATACCTGATCTCTTCCACTAGCCTCAACGCTTCAACTTGCAGCCTCTTTACTTGAATGATGCATACCTGTTTTCATTTTCGTGCACCTATATGAAGTTGATTTTCGAGATTAGTTGGATTTTGGGGTGGGGATGGTTTTGAGGGTTGTAAAAATTATGTATTCTGATGATGTGGGGGAATATATTGACTCTGGTCTTACTAGTTATTTTGCTACTCATGGTATTATTCACCAAACTTCATGCACTAATACCCCTTAACAAAATGGTGTTGCAGAATGAAAAAATTGCCATCTCATTGATGTGGTCCATTGTCTATCCATTGAAATGCGTGTCAGGATTTCTTGTGACCGTTGACTAGGGTGAGTGAGAAGTCCAAGACCTGTTATCAAATAAAACAGTTTACATTGTACATAAAAAAGATTTAAAAAAAAAAAAAAAATCTACCTTTTGACATGTGCTATGATTTGCTAAAGTAGTTATTTTTCCAGTGCAATAGTGATAATAACACGTGTTTTAATGGAGCATGTTTACTTGTATAAGAAAGCTTATGTAATTGTTATTACTCTTCCATCATTTATTGCTGCTTTTCATATTCAAAGGCCGATCTTTGATAATTATTGCTGAGTTATTTATGTTTGAACTTTGCAGATATCAAGTGAGGAAGCTATTGAAACTGCCAAGCTTCTTGCATTGAAAGAAGGTTTGCTGGTAAGAACATAATTTTTCATATTATTCAACTGCGGGTCTTATAGGCATTTTTATATCACTGTCCTCTCTAAAAATTACTGAACTCTTAAGTTCATGTCTTAGGTTTTTTTTTTTATATTTTTAGTTCACAAGTTTGATGGTGCTTATGGTAACATGTATTGTAGGTAGGAATATCATCTGATGCGGCTGCAGCTGCTGCAATTTAGATAGCTAAGAGGCCAGAAAATGCTGGAAAACTCTTTGTTGTAAGTTTGATTTTCTGCATACAAGTTCAGCTTTGCTGTTTTGTTCCGTCATTTGTGTATATTTTGTTCTCAATTGGGCAAATTTTAATGTACTAGAAGATATTGCATAGTAATTTGGCTGAACACAACATTGGACAAATCTCAGAATTTTTACCACCTACAAATATTCTATTGTTTGTTTTTGACAGGTGGTGTTCCCCAGCTTTGGAGAGCGTTATCTGTCATCTGTGCTGTTTGACTCCTTGAAGCGTGAGGCAGAGAATATGACTTTTGAGCCCTGAGATTTTTCCTAGCTTCAGAAAGGTGATAATATGTCAAGTTTGTAAGGTTGCAATGCAGTTTTGATCTTGGCGCTTTTGCTTTGGTTCTTCATGCTTTTTAAATAAATCTTGTGAATATTACTAGTTTAGTTGATGTTTGTGTCTGCAAGAGGGTATGTTGGCTGGGTTTTGGTCTCACCTCTATAATTTGAAATAAAACAAAAGTTTGATGCTTAGAATATGCTCAGAATAACTTCTTTTCCCTAATATATTTAGTTAGTAAGAAAGATAGTTGAATTGCTAGTATATTATTATTTGCTTGGGCATAAAGTATATTGAAATGGTCAATGCTAATTTGATAAAAGGAAATTTAGCTTGACAACTGGTAGTGCAATCAAAGATAGAGAGGCATTCCCTTCATTTTCTGAATTTAGCACTACTTGCTCCCTAATTGTGCCTTCGCATTAAGAGAACTGATATTTTGCACAAAATTGCCAAAAGCTCCTGAGAGGAGCTATGTTTATGTTTGGATTGGATCGTGAATTTATTATTAAGGGAAAGAAAAATGGAAATATACATAGGATAAATTACACTTTCTCCCCCATAGAGTATGATTCTTTTCTCACTTTGGTCCTTGAAAAAAGATTCTTTTACTTTGATCTCTAAATTGTCAAATTCTCTCCATTTTTAGTCCAAATTCTTAAAATGGTGCCATAAGAACTTGAACTTTCCTTTACTCTCCTATTCTCTTCCCTCCTCTATACACCTTATCACCCCAATCCACAACTGACCACCTCGCCCCTCCTAACCTACTACCTGATCTCTTCCACTAGCCTCAACGCTTCAACTTGCAGCCTCTTTACTTGAATGATGCATACCCGTTTTCATTTTCGTGCACTTATATGAAGTTGATTTTCGAGATTAGTAGGATATAGGGGTGGGGATGGTTTTGATATTATGTTGGGTTTGGTTTTATGGACCAAAATGGGAAAACTTAGTATGTTTAATGACCAAAATGGGAAAACTCAATATGTTTAATGACCAAAATGAGAACATAATTTGTTAGGGATGGAATTGAAAATTTTGAAAATTTTAAATTGTGATAATTAGAACAAAGTGAGAAACAATAAATAATTTCAGGTCAGTATGAGAAATAACTCATGCTCACAGTTCTGCTGAAGAGTTTTCAACTTTCTTAGATTTGTTGCCCTTTTTTCCCCTCTTCGGGAGATTGACATGTAAGAATATTCAACATTTATGCAAATCCATTTGAGCACAACTCATAAATATAGAACTAAGTTTGGATAGGGGCCGCGCGAATGCAGGCCCCCACTGCCACAAATGATGACGTAGGCTTTGCCACTTGGACAGACCTTAGGCGAGCGCCCCTCCTAAGTGCAATGGAGGTCACTACCCTAGGCCATGGGCCTCACTGATCACCCATTTGACCCCGTCCAGGTAAATATGTTTTAGTGATCCTTATCTATTGCCTCACAATTGCCTCTCCTGCTTCATGTTTGTTCAATGTTGGAATGACAGCAACGTCTTGACATGGAGGTTGTGCCTTGCAAACTTCTAAACAACGTGCAATGAAATGTTGGTTTTACAGTTTTTGAGATGATTAATCATCAAACAGATTCCAATTCCATCTAGTAGATAGTTTTATTTGCAAATTTGCAAAATTCCCTCTACTAACTATGCCTGTGGTTGGGAGCAATAGTTGAAGCAAAATAGGCCTTCCAACAACATGGCTCCTTTGGGTGACTACGACCCTGTTCGGTTGTTTGGAAAAGTATAAGAAAATAAAAGAAATAAAAAAATCTTATGACTGTTGCATTAGTAAGAAACTTATGAAACTCAAATTTTTAATTTTCTTAATGAAATAAGTTTTTATTCAAAATGTATGTATCTCACAAAAAATTGAGGATTTTGTCACGGGAATCTCAACATACGTTACTTTCAACCACAAAATATATGTTTTCACACACATCCACTGAAAAACTGGACAACTAAATTTTACTATAGCTTATCGGCAAAATTCATCTATCAATGAACAAATACATATAAGAAATTAAGTTTTCTTATCTGTTACTGTGATGTATATCTTTTTCGTGAAAATACTTTCCCATCAAAACTCTTGACAAGTGTGATAAGTGAACGGAGCCTACTGTTGTGAAAAACAAAACTTTATTAATAATTCTGTTTTCATTATATTTTGTCCATTGATAATTAAAATAGCAAAACATAATAGAAACCCCATATAGAATAATGTCTTGCATGACAGTTAGTAGGCTTTCCCTGGGAGGTTATTAATGATCAAATAAGAAGTTTTTTTTTTTTTTCTATCTTGAAAAACTCCCTCAAAACTTGTCGTGTAGTGTGACATACATTGTGCGATCCTTTTTCAATCCCAATGTATACCAATGAAGTAATGATTGTCATGCCTAAGCACAAAGAGCCAATTTAAATGCCAATTTTTTATTATGGATCTTTTCTCTCCCCGTCTCAAATTATATATAAGTCATAATCAATAGATCATGTAAGAATATTAAGACATAATGCTTAAGGTATAATTAAACGCTATGTTGATGTAATGTCTCAAAATTTTGAAATATCAAGAGAAATTAAATAAATAAAATAACTTATTAAGTTAAAAACTTAACATTTTAATTAGAAATTGTAACTCTCATACATGACCAAAGGTTCAAACAACCCTAAATAATAAAAAAAAAAACTTAAAATGTCATTAAATGAAAAAACAAAGTTCTTAATTGTTAATACATAAGATTATAAAATTTATTTGGCTCTAGTCATGATTTCAAGTCAGCCAAAGTTCTATGCTAGCGTCAATCCCATTTTCAACTTCCATTCTTTTTTTTGGGGTCAAAATTTGGCATAAAATGCAAGGGTAACAAAAATATATGCCATGAGTTTTTTAGCACAGAAAGAAAATACAACAAACTTACTTTCTTTTTACAAAAAAAATAACGAGATTATAAGTATAATATAACAATAAATTGCAACCATATAACTTACAAATATTAAAATAATTTCAACAATTTTAATAAATTAGGTGACACTCGAAATTTCACCAAAGATATTTAACTTACCAACCACTAAGCTATGGCCACAGTTAATTTGAAACCCCCTTGAGTTAAATAATTAAGCGTTACAAACTGTGACTACCAAGGATGGTCATGGCCAGAGTTACATATCCAAGTAGTGGCTTTCGTGATTTGCCCTAAGAGAACAGTTTATTGGGGGTACGTATCCTTCCTGTGTGCTATCCGCACATCTACCCTTATTCCAAAACCGAATATTGATAAGGGTTCAAGTACGTCCCGTACCATCTTAGGGTTTTGGACAAAAATTACATAAAATCAGGACTCATTCTGAACAACCGATATTTATTGTCAACCGTTAATTTCGTACACCCCGTTGATCATTTTAGTTAATTTTCATAATAATTACTAATAATTACAAATTTAGGTCACCATCAATGTTATACCATTTTACTCTAATTTTCAAGAGAAAATATTAACATTTATGTTCTACAATAATCAATCAATGTACATGGTATTATAAACAGTTAAATCAAGTCGTCAAGTGAAATAATAATTTTAAATACTAAAATAAATCACAACATTACACATGCATGAATTACTAATTTACAAGATTCAATTAAGTAAATTAGAACAACACTTATTTTTAATTCTAATAAATAACTGAAATAGTAATCTTGATTCTTTTAATATTCTGCCCAAAATTTTCAGAACTTAAATTTTGTAGTTAAAATTACAAATAAATTATTTAGACAATTCTAAAATTCATGTAATTTTTAGGAATGTTTAACAAACATATTATGTTATTTTTCAAAAATAATTTCCTGAAAATAAATTATAAATAATTCTGTAAAATTACAAAAAGTTACATGACACAGATTCATCACATTTTCTTAAAATAATTCCATACTGAAATTTAAAAATCAAATCCATAATATAAAAATTGAGGACAAAACTATACTTCTCAAATTTAATTTTTAACTCAGAAAATACCAGATTTGATCTAATACAGGATTTTTAGTGATTTTTCAAACATGAAGCATAATTTATCTAAAAATCCAGATTGAATTAAAGTTCCATATAAGTTCGTACAAAAATATAACAATTGGATGATCTAGACATCATTCTTAACAACTTTGTAGAAGAAACCATATTGAAATTTTGAGTATAAAATTGTCTAAATATTCATACAAACTTTTGACAGATTTAAGAATCATATGATCAAATCAAATAAAATCTTAAATCATCTATTAAATATCACAAATTGCACAAGCAACCCTAAATTCAAGATTATATCATGATTTTAATATTACCAATATATAAATAATTTTCAAACATCTAATATATATTTCACAAATTCACATGTAATTACAAACAAAGCTCTATCAAGATTTTTTTAAGGCTTATTAGTATTTGAATATAATCTGAAATTGAAGAAAAAGAATGAGAAGGTTTTGAGGGTTTTCTTACTTAGCAATGAAGTTGAAATGAGGTGGTGAAATAGTAGGAAGATTCTAACCTTTCTCCTTCTCATCTTCTTCTCTCCCAACTCTTAACTTTGCTATCAAAAGAAAAAAAAAAATTCCTAAAGCTCTGAATTTTTTTCTTTTAAATCTTAGCTTTCACTCTGTCCGATTAGTTAAGAATTAGAATCTGCATAAATAGACTCATAAAACATATCTAACCCCTTGCTCTTCTCATAATTGTGATTGATATCAAGTCTCTCAAAAATCAAGAGCATAACCTATCCTACAGGCTTGCCATGCAAAGGCACAAGTGGTGGGGTGACTCACCCTCAATAGCCACCTAATGCAATTATTATTATTTTTGTAATAATAAATTTGTATAAATGTGTATGTATTTTAGTTCCTTAAAAATCAATTAGATGAAGTTTTCAACTAAGATATTTAGTTATGTTGTGTTTGGTTGGAGGATTTGAGGAGGAATTTGGAAAGGGAAATGGAAAAGGTAGGTGAAATGTAAATTTCACACATTTTTTCCTTCTCCCTTTCCAAATCCCTCCCCAAATCCCCTAACCAAACACAACATATGGGTAATTATTGAGTTACAAAAATAGTTACAAAACGAAAATCATTGAATACCCACAAAATTATTATTCTCAACAATATTTTTGTTAGTGACTAAATTGGGATAGTTTCTAATTAATTTATACATTAATACATTTATTAAATAGGTTTTAGATAAAATTAATTTATTATTCATATATTGAAAATAATTAAATACGGGTTCTCACAATTGGAACGGGGAGGAACCTAGGCATTTTCAATTGAGGATCCTGTGCCCCAATTACCTCTCTCCAATCGTCGGTCCAAATGCTGGACAGATGATTAAGTTTAGGTGTTCAAATAAAATTATTAGATAACAAAACAACTCTTCTCTTTTATTCATACTACTTCCCAGTGGAGTTGTTAATGAAAATAGTGGTTCATAACAATAGAACTGATGAAACAAGAAAAGGTGGAACTGCTTCGGTGAAATAAGGCCTTTTGATATTTAAAATTAGCCAAAATTTGCAAATAATTCTTGTCACTTTAAATGGTTTTGTTGGAAGAGTGATGATAGACAGCACTAGAGTTGAAACTCTAATGCCAACTCTAGTGATGTGGCAATACATTAAAAAAATAAAATAAAATAAAAAAATCAACATCACAAGCCAAAACATCAAAGCATAAGGTGAGGCCCATCTCTAGAGCTCCTCATTTTGAGATCTCAAACATTTTTGTTGTTGGAAATTGGGTTGGGTTTAGACCTAGGTCTGGGAGTCAATAGTAGCATGACCGATGCATGACTCACGAGGAGATCCATAAATTTTGAATGATTCACCTTATTTAGATGATGAGAAAAGAAACCCAACAACTCCATCCCATCAGAGATAGAGATATCATTCCTTCATTGGGAATTCAAGTTCATTATTGAAAACACGTGATTCATTCGCCTAATGACGTGTGTGGTTATATATCTCTCTAATATTTATCATTCTACTGTCTCCTAATGACGTGTGTGGTTATATATCTCTCTAATATATATCATTCTACTGTTGGGAGTTTGAGAATAAAACGTATGCCCGTGGCTTATTAATTTGCCAACAGGTTTAGAAATAAAATTAGAATTATTATTTTAGAAGGGGGTGAAATTAAAAACTCTGACCATCAAGACTACAAAAGGCATAAGAGATTAACCCCCAGTTGTGCTAGAAATCAACCACAACAAAAATTTGGAGCAATTTTCAGGTTAGGGGCCGCGCGAACGCAGGCCCCCACTACCACAAATTATGACGTAGGCTCCACCACTTGGGTAGACCTTAGGCGAGCACCCCTCCAAAGTGCAATGGAGGTCACTAACCTAGGCCATGGGTCTTGTTGATCACCCATTGACCCCGTCCAGGTAAGTATGTTTTATGTTGCTACCTGCTCCTCATCTATACACTCATGCTAGCCTCTTTTCTCTCGTGTTTGTTCGATGTGGGATTTCATGCAAATCTCAACTAATTTCTGCTAATAAGTAAAAACATCCAAACAGACAATGACATGTTTGTTTCAAGGTCTTAAAATAAGCACTTGGTATGTGGGAATTTAATATGCAAATATGAGAGAGATGTTTTGCTGATTTTGAGTTGGACACCTTCATTTCTATATTTATTTATTTCTGTTGTTATATTAGTTACTTTGTTTGGGAAGCTGTGGAACACATAAAAAGGGGGTGGGCATTTGTTTGCATCAACCATTCAAGTTTGAGAATTAAGACAGTGCAGCCCACAACAACAAAAAAAAAAACAAATGGCATATTATATTTTGATGTTTCAGCTTTGAAGATGCTTTCCTATGCAATGTGATCTCATGGTATATCAAAAAAATCAATAAATAAATTTATTTTTTTAGCAAAAAGTGATTCACTTAGAAATTTTAATTGCAAAAAAAAAAGAAAAAAAAAAGAAGGTAGTTCATGGTCCTGTTTTTCAAATCACTCCGAGAAATGAGACCTATTCCTCAACTTATTCACTTCACAGAATTGTATTAATTTTCAATTCTTCATCCATTTAGTTTAAGCATTAGGATCCCAATCTCAACCACTGAATTTGGCTTCGCATATTGCATAATGGTCAAGTATGAGATTTTTTAAATTTTTGAAAAATTCAGAAAAGTTTGCTTCCATTCCTTCCAAAATTGTTATCCTCTATCCTAGATGGCTTTGTATAAACTTTTTGGTTTTGTTGGGGCTGTATTTCTAGTTTCAAAAACAAAATTTTTAAGTAAAAAGCAACAAGACTAACAACACAAATGAGTTGGGATTTAGAATAGGACAAGGGCAGCACAAACACATGCCCCTACTATCACAAATTATGACGTAAGCTTGGGAAACTCGGGTAGACCTTAGGCAAGCACCCTTACAAAGTGCAATCAAGGTTACTAACGTAGGCCATAGGCTTTCTTCATCACCCATTGACCCGTCTGGATAAGTATGTTGAAACAATGCTCATTGCTCCTCTTATGAGCACCTATTCTTGCTTCTCATCTTTTGTTTGCTTTCAATGTGGTAAGTTAACACAACAGGACTCCCTATGTACACATGACCTAGAAATATTAAATAACACCACCCCTACTGTGTGCTTATTGTATATATGTATTTGAAGATGTATGTGTCATTAATGGAAGTACAATAATGTTGGATATCAATGATATGGTATTCCTATTCAATTAATGCCTGTTAACATCAATGATATGTTTGATCCCATTTTATAATGGAAGTAAATTCCATGCTAAAATGGCTTATCATTGGTTTATATGGGGGCAGAGATGAAGAAAAGAACATAAGAAATTGAACAGAAGGCATTGGTTATTGTAGGCATAATAACATAACACAAGTGCTGAGCAATAACATGGGAGTCGCATAGGAGGTGAAATGTTAAGGTGAATTATTTTAGTAATATATAACAACTTTGTAGATATCATATATATATATATATATATATCTATATATGTATAACACCCATTATATTTAGAAAAAAACCATATCACATGAGATAAAAGTCACATGAAAAGGTAAAAAATTTGATATGAGGGTTGTGCAAACAAAATGTAACAATTCCATTTTATGTTTCTTGCAAGGAATGACTGCTTAAAATTATTTTTCCCTCGCCTGAAATAATAGGGCACATACTTAAAAATGATTAGAGATAAATTTATTTATTTTTTTATGCATATTTTAAATGGTCATTTGGCCAGCCTTACTTAATAATTTTATTGTGAATAGGATAATTACAAACTTTGCCTCACCAAAGACAAACACATCTTATGTGCAAAAAGCATTTCTCATTTACTAAACAAAATGTGATTTGTTCATGTGGTTGTAGTTGTCTGACGAAGTTGATTTTTTTCTTGTGAATAATCTTTATTGTGAGACCTATCAGATAGAAAATTTAGATCATCTATGTGAGCTCAGATTAAGATTCGCAAGAAAGCTATGGAGATGAGTGGAATGATGAGTTATAGGGAAGAGCATATTCCTTTTATAATCATCTCATTGAGATATATCCAATAAGGTCTGAGTTGTCTAAGAAATTTAACAAATAAAATAAAATAACCGGTCTCAGAGCATCCTTTTTTCTAATTCAAAAAAAAAAAAAAAAAAAAGTTAATACAGTAAAATTTCACAATATTAATGTTAACTTAGTGAAATTCTACCACCACTATCATCAACTACCACAATTATCACAATTTTTTTTTTTAATGTCAATTTTTTTAATGATTTTAAATATAAAAACTAAATAGTTTTCAAACTTCAATTTCATCAATTAGATTAAAATAAAAATAAAGTCTCTAAACAGTGAGTTAGAGTTTAAAATGTCACTATTCAAATATAAAAATGTTTTTAGTAACCTTGAATACAATATAGCCCTCACAATCATTATTAACCATCACAATAATAAAAATGTTTGGGAGTTCTAATAGTAGAACTCTAAAGGAGTTCAAATTGTGTGGGTTATACAGTGATAGTGATGTTTTTGTCTTTTTTTTTTCCATTGCCAAGTGTTTAGAGCACTGTTTTTAGTGGGGTGTATCACTTCTGATCACAATAATCATAGCACTTCTAATTTTTAATTTTGTTATGATTTTAAATACAAAAAGCAAACCAACAACATCCAAAATTGACAAAAAAAGAAAAGAAAAGAAAAGAAAAAATTGATGCATTCCAAAAATCATAAAATTAATTATGAAGGTTCCTAAATATATTTTTAAAATGCGTATGAAGCAGATTGAAAAAAAATCAAAATCTATTGGTTATATAAAAATAAAAATGTCTCTATATAATGAAATTTCACTGTTCAAATATAGAGAATGCTTCGGCTAACTTTCCACACAATGACACCAATCATTACCATAACTATTATCACTGATCACAATAATGATCACAATACTTACGATTTTTTTCCTTGGGCTTCAAATAGGCTTGAGCCGCTTTTATTGCACCAAATAGTTTGACACAAAACTTTTCAATTAAAAAATAGTTATTAGTACAAATAGACTACACCAAATAAGATAGTAGTGGTAGTGTTGGCAGCGGACCAATTTGTGGTGGTGTGGGTACTTGGGCGATTTGAAAAGGGAATAAGGAAGTGAGAGTAGGCAAGTGACATTGTTTACATGGTGTTTTGGATAATGAGAAACTGTAACATACTAAGTTAGTCATTATTTGTTTTTTAACTATCAAACAAAAGTGAGCTAACATGTCCATCCATAAAAATTTTAATTGTATTATTGGTTTAGAGTATCATGTGGGTAATATAGTGTTCTAGAACTACTTAATAATTACCTTGAAAAGAGATGGGGAAAAGAAAGTTGAGAGTGAAAGGAGGAAAAGTGACTCTGTTTACATTTGATGGTATTTTGTTTAATGAGAAACTATAACATGCTGAGTTCATTATAATTTATTTTTCAACTACCAAATAAAAGTATGTCTATTAATTTTTTTTTTAACTGATTGGTTTGAAATATTGTAAATATATATGATATTTTAAAACTACTCAATGATTACCTTGAAAAGAGATGGGAAAAGGAAGTTGATGAATAATTCTTTTCGCTTGCACACTACAAATATTATCGGGAAAATTGCAAATAAAATTTCATGGTTTGATCATTGTAATAAAATAATTTTTTAATTTTTTCAATTTATACTATTTTTTCGTCAATTTTAATTAACGGAAATAAACAAATGGTTTTGTTGAAAACAAATAAAAAATTTAGAGTTTAAATTGATAAAATTAAAAATTATTTTGTTACCATGATCAAACTTGAGATTTAAGTGTAATGTGCAAATAAAAGGCTGTAGAGTTGGTAATTTCTTAGACCCAAATTTGAATATAATTTTAGAGTCTTGCTACATCCCCCTAAAAATACCCCCCCTAATCCCCCTAATTTCCAATTTGGGCAACTTTTTCCTTTTTTCATATCAAAAAAAAAAAAAAAAAAAAAAAGGAAAAAGTTGCCCAAATTGGAAATTAGGGGGATTAGGGGGGGTATTTTTAGGGCTCCAAATCATTTTCCATAATTTTATGGCAGTCATGCTACGTAGCTCGAAAGCTACGTAGCTCGAATCCCCCGAATATCTTTTTTTTTTTTTCTGCAGAAGGAAGAAGAAGACGGAGGAGGAGGGGGAGAAGGAGAAGGGGGAGGAAGGAGGGGACTGCGACGGCGGAGCTGGGCTGCGACGGCGACTGGCGGCTGGGCGACGAGCGGCGACTGGGCATTGGCAATCAACGATCGTCTTCTCTCTCTCTCTCTCTCTCTTCGGCGACTGGGCGGGGCGACGATCGGCGGCTGGTGGGGCGACGATCGGCGGCTCTCTCTCCCTCCCTCCCTCTGCTTCTCTCTCTCTCTCTCTCTTTCTCTCTTCTCTCTTCCCCCTGCATTTGAGCCGAAAATGGAAGAAAAAAGAAAAAAAAAATCCCCAAAACGACGTCGTTTTGGGGATTAGGGGGATTAGGGGAAGCCAAATTCGAGCTCTCAAACATTATTCATTTTATGGGGCATTGACTTGTAGGCCCTCTTTGCATAGTTCAAAACTCATTTGGTTTCAAAACAAAATATTTGCACTAGTTAATCCTGCATATTTTTAACTGTTGCAAAAAAATCTTTTTAATTTTATTTTATTTTTGGTTAAAATTTAAGGACGCTGCACATGTTACGACACCGCACATGTTACGACACCGGAGTCTTACTAGAATGTTCAACATCACCAAAAATTTGTCGAAAAGTCCAAAACATTGCTGAAAGGAAAAAAAAAAGAAAGGGAAAAATTAAAGCGAAAACATAATAAAATTTAACCACATCTTTCTCAACACTAAAAAACACGAAAAAAATTATCTATCATACAGAGCACATAATTTTCAGTTTACAAAATTGTAAAAATTTAGAGTTTGAATTTATTTCTCATCAAACTGAATAAATTTGTAGTTTTAAAATTGCAAAAATTATCAATTTGCTCATTTGCTATTTATTAAAACACAATTTCACGTCGCGATGATAGTGGCGATCTCAGATCAGTAGTTTCTAAGGGTTTGTAACTTTTTTGTTTGTTAATATTTGCTAAATTTTTGTTGTTGTTTTAATAAAATGAAAAAAAAGACTAAAATCATATAGAACGGCATAAATGTATCTTCGGAATTGTAAATTTTTTTAGTTTTTATCACTTGTAACTAAAACTCAAAATATTTATTTAGAATTTGAAAATTTTCTCCATTAAAATAAGAAAAGAGAAGTGTGTAGCAGGAAAAAAAAAGAAAAGAAAAGAAGAATTGAGAGATTGAAAGAGAGACAAAATGAGAGGATTGTATTATGACACCAATTTTTGGTTTAAGTCTGGCCAGATGTAATGTAGATTTACTTAGATTGCTCTAAATCTAAATGTTATGTAAGTCTTGTCTTGTAATCTGGGCCAAATTTAAGTAGATCTACGTTAAAAATATTATCAGAAATTCATCTCCTTTGCTGTCAACGAGAGTAAAGTAAACAGTTAGTGATTATCGGTGAACACAATCGATGGTGGTCGCCGACAAATGCATATAAAAAACGAGAAAGAGAAAGGGCAAAAAAATAAAATAAAATTTTGCAACTACATAAAATAAAAAATTATGAGATTAAATGGAGTACAATTCCTGAGTTACGGGTAATTAATCCTACTTTTATTGGCAGAGCCGAACCGACCCATGTTTGGTTGATTTGTTTTTCCGGATTTTGTGGTCTCCAGGACACCCTGACCCAACTTCCTCTGCTTATCCTATGCAACTGCCTGAAAACTAAAAGGCTACAATTTTGGAGAGAGAGAGAGAGAGGAGAGAGAGAGAGTTTCCAATGGGTCATCATCCTGTAAAAGGTGACCCAACTTTCAACAGAGAACGCTGCTCATCTTCATCAAGGCATCGGTTTGCTTCTCTCAGCGTGGACTGCCCTTCAGATGGCCTTTGAGAACTATTGTGGTGGCCCTGACTCTTCCCTCAACCAATCCCAAGGTATTTTTTTGATTGTTTCAGCTAAAATGTTTGATGGGTTTTTCTTTTTCTTTTTAATTCAATGCGTTAGAAGTACCCCTCAAAAGCTAGTCATAGTAATTCAATTAACTCTTTAGCTTTGTCTCATTGACATTTTTGGGTATCAGTATTAATTATTTTTTCAATGTTGGTTGGTGGTAATCATTCTTAAGAACAAAATTGAGGTATTGTTGAGAGGATCGACAACCCATAGAGCACATGATTGATGTGTTGCATGTACAGGGGGCAGGAGAGTTGGTGAATTATCTCCTCATCCAGGTTGCTAGGGAAATCTGAATGTGTTAGGGAAAATATGTGATTCCTCACAAGTAAATCAATCAATGGGAATAAAAACTAATGCGAAAAAATTAAATCAAGAGCAACACAAGAATTTTTATGTGGTTCCTTCAATGTGAGGTACGTCCACGAGGTTGAAATCCGATTCCACTATCAACCAAATAAGTTTCCAAACGATTACAAACGAGACACTAATAGTCTCACAAAACCAGTCTTAGGTGAATTTCAAATAATCACAAATAAATAAAAGGAAAGATCTCACCAAATAGATGAACCAAAATCTTAAGAACCAAAATTATAGAAGACCCAAAATAATAATCCAAATTAATTTCACCCACTAACCAATGATGCACAACAACAATGGAACCATCAATTGAACTTTTGCCCTGAGAATCAATGTTGGCTCCCGAATCTCTGTGGCTGCCGCAGTACACTTTTTTCCTTCAGCAAAACCAATACCAAATATATATCTATTTAATTGATCCTTGAGTTTTGTTATCAAAACCTTAATGGTTACCAAACTGAATTAGGTCTTCACAAATTAAATATAATATATAAAAATATAATATAATTAATACTAAACCAAATTAAACTCCTTTTCCAAAACTAATTGGGTCCCACACTCCAATAAGGAGGTATACCCAACAATTCTCCCCCTACCGACTTAGGTGGAGATATCAACCATACCCGCAAAAGTTTGACACTTCAAATGTTTGTCCCTCGACAAAGTCTTAGTCAACATATCCAAAATATTATCATCTATGTGAACCTTTTCGAGTTGTAACAATTTCGAATCTAACACATCACGAATCCAATGGTATCTCACATCAATGTGTTTCGATCTCGAATGAAAAGTAGAATTTTTACTCAAGTGAATAGCACTTTGACTATCACAATAAAGCACATACTTTTCTTGCTTCAAACCCAACTCTTACAAAAATTTCTTCAACCATAACTCTTCTTTACAAGCTTCCGTAATGGCAATAAATTCAGCTTCGGTAGTTGAGAGAGCAACACATTTTTATAATTTAGATTGCCATGCCACAGCTCCCCCTGCAAAAGTCATCAAATACCCCGAAGTAGATTTCCTAATATCGCCGACCATGTCAGAATCTGTGAACCCATCAAGTATCGGCTTACCATCTCCAAAACATAAACACACCTTCGAAGTCCCTCGAAGATACCTTAGAATCCATTTTACCGCTGCCCAATGTTCTTTACCCGGATTAGAGAGAAAACGACTCACCACACCAACTGCATGAGTAATATCCGGCCTTGTACAAACCATGGTGTACATCAAAGAACCAACTGCTGAAGCATAAGGAACTTTCAACATCTCTTCTTTGTCTTTTTCACTTGTAGGACATTGATTCGAACTAAGCTTGAAGTGACCCGTAAGTAGACAACCAACCGACTTTGCTTTATTCATGTTGAACCTCTCAAGAACTTTTTCAATGTAGCTTTCTTGAGACAACCAAATCAGCCTGTAACACCCTCAATTTTAAACCCATAATGTACATAACATTAACGTGCATTATTAAAAGAAAACGAACCCTTTGACTTATTCATCAGAGTACCTTTATTAAAAGTCATTACATGGAACATGAAAATAAATGCCCTAAGGGCTTACATCTTTCCAAGCTAACACTTGGACACAAAAGAATGAGTATTAACCCATTTACAAGTTAAGCCCTTGGCTTGAATGTTTACATGTAACCTTATTTAAAATAAATAACTAAAGACAAGTCTTCAAAATCCGCATCCTTCCAAACTAAGTCCTGGGAGGTTGCTTATCACCTGAACCTGAAAATGATGTTCCCATAAAGGGTGAGCCACAGCCCAGTAGAAATATACTAAACCACATATAAGCAATGAATAAAGCAATAGTATTTGACAGATGGTTAACCAAGATAATCAACCACTTCATTTTACAGTCTCATGACACTATTGTCTAAGATACAATTTACTTTCCAATTTTATCAACATGGCTCAGAACCTGGCCAAACTTACAACAGTGAATCACATATATCATATTCACATCCTTCCAATATTAACAACAAATGAGACTCAAGCTCAAATAAATCAAAACACTTCATACTTCCAGATTGATACATATTTTAGTGCTGTATCAATAACATGTAAAAACACTTCAATATAATAAGCACACATAAATATGGTGCTAATGGAGTCCATCCCCTATCTCCTCCCAAACAAAAATCCGGTTTAGAGGTCCATCCCCTATCTTCCCCTAAACCGTGGAGTACATCCCCTATCTCCTCCCACACACAAACAATGTATGCAAATGCAATGCTCAATCAATACACATATTTTCTGTATTAATGCCATAGTCAAAATTAATGATTTAACCAATGTGATTAGTTTCAGTTATTCCTAATCCACATGCAATGTCTACAACAATCACGACTATCCTCCACCGATAGCCCAAAACAGTTATTTCTAAACTGAAAATAACTATGTCCACAATTCAATAGACAATGATTCAAATTATCCAATTATGCTATTTAATCAATGAATTCCCCAATTCCATGAATTTAATCATCTTTTCCCAATTCCATGAATTACTTATACAAATCAATTCAATAATTCAACTAGGGTTTTTCCCAAAATTTACCAAAGTATTCCCAACATATTAAAATACCAAAACTTAGAACGTAACCTATAAATTGGAGTAGGAAATCCCTACCTCAGAGAAAACAACCCAAATGGTGAAGACAGAGATGAGTGCCCAAAGACCAAAATGCTCCAAATTGCCAAATGTTCAGATTAAATGAAAGCTCTTGACTCCCTCTATCTTTTTAATAAAGCAACTAGGGTTGAAACACTCTCTAAACAGATCAAACCTAAGAGAGAAGGTGAGTAGGGAGAGAGAGAGGTCGAACCTGGGGTTTTGAATCAAAAGAATATGAAAAAGACTGATCAAATCCCGCTGCTGTGTATTTAAACTGGACAGGCTCGCTCGAGCGAAGACTTGGTCGCTCGAGCGACCAGACACAGAGAAACTACGCTCGAGCCAAGGAAGCCTTGCTCGAGCCAACAACTCAAATGCTCGCTCGAGCGAAAGAAAGCTCGGTCGAGCGAAGAACTCAAACCCTCAGGTCTGAACCCAGACACACGCTCGAGCGAAGAAACTATAGCTCGAGCGAAGGATGAACTAACTCGCTCGAGCGAAGAAAAGCTCGCTCGAGCCAAGAATGCTCAGCTTCAGGTCCAAATCAAACACTACCTCTCGCTCGAGCGAACAACTACTCGCTCGAGCGAAGAACCAAAAATCTGGACAGCAACTCTTGGTTTCTAAACCCAACCAACCTGAACAAACCTGCCCAACACATCCTCTAATTCCAAAAGAGAAAATAAGGAATAACAACAACAACCATTATAAAATAACAAAATCTACGGAACAGTCCGGATACAATAATTAAATGGGAAAAGACCAGGGTCGCTATAACACACACTCATACATGCAGAAGTAATGTCCCTATTTCTTTTCTAGGACACCTTATAGCTCATATGGACTTGTGTGTGCGGTATAACACGTGCTCTGATACCACTCTGTCACAGCCTAAACCTGCCCCAATAGGTTTAGCATTGTAACCGGCCAGTAATCCTTAGATTACCAAAGACCTCTAAATAGAATAACATATACTTAGGGACTGCGGAAGCAAATATATAAAACACATTGTCCATAAAGCTGTGCTGACGTATATGAGACAGAAATTTAAAAATTTATATACAAATATGTGACGTCAAAAATAAAGTCGTCTTACGTCATATTCATTGCAGATGGAGCAAAAAGGGAACTGAGCCCCATATATAGATAAACAAAAGTTTGCTCATATATCAACAGAAAATAAAGTCTTAAACATTTACAAAACATGGCCACAAGGCTTGACTTAATCCGAAACCCCCTCGGAAGGTACAAAAGGGTGGTTGACACACCAAAACTCGAGGCAGCAATTTAGGCCTGGTCACGCTCCTGGTTACCTATATATATAATATAAATAGTTAGCGGAAGCCCAGTGAATAATAATAGAGTAAAGAATTTAATGAATGATATCCTATAGCAGATTTTGAATTAGAAACAAATTCAGTTTCGCATGCTTAACCAGAGATTATAGCAATTATATGTAGTACATCCATTTAGCCGTCATATCATATCAAATTTGCATAGTTGGTACCGACGACCACATAGGTCCACATTTTGTGTACAAGTAGCCATGGTATTGTTACCCTCAGGTGAGGGCCACGTGAATATAGGCCTCGGTATTGTTACCCCCGGGCAAGGGCCACATGAACATAAGCCACAGTATTGGTACCCTTAGGCGAGGGCCATGTGCATATCAGCCACGGTATTGTTACCCTCGAACGTGGGCCACGTGAACTATGGATGCCACAATTACATTTCAAAAAAATGGACACTCATTCATGATTCACAAATAGCATTCCAGATAGCATTTCAGAAAAACAGATCTTATTACATCATACAGAAAATTAATAAAGTTGAACATAGCTTTACTAAGTTAATACTCATAGTTGGCTTCAGAGGCAAACAGACAGAGCAGAAAGAGCTTACGGCGCGTGACCTACACAAAAATAACAGATAAACTCTTGAAACATACACCCGAATATAACTTAACCCAATACATTTATTCTTAGTGTTTTTCTAAGTCTTATCCTTATTATTATGTCTTAACCATGGCCTAGAAATGCCTAGAACACAATGGGGTTGTTGAAATGTACTTGAAAACACTTAAGCAATATGCTTAAAATAGAGGCCTCGCTCGAGCGTAACTTTTTTTCACTCGAGCGGAGGTTCAAAAATGTGAGTAGTCGCTCGAGCGTAACTTCCTTCGCTCGAGCAGTCTGTAAACTCTACAAAAGTATTGGCTGTGTGAATTCTCCGCTCGATGGTCGCTCGAGCGTGAGACTGAGGTCCTCACTTGAGCGCAACTCTTGTCGCTCGAGCGATCTATAAAAATGGTAAACTTTTGCGAGCGTGCATTTTACGCTCAAGCCAACTTTTGGTCGCTCGAGCAGAGGTACAAGACATAAAGTGGTCCCTCAAGTGCAAGATTTGTCGCTCGAACGGAGGAGTAGAATATGGAATTCCCATATTGCTCTTCCTTATTTAAAACTCAAATTCAACACATCAGAACTCATCCTTTTGGGCCAAAAACTTAAGGAAACATGTGTGAACTTGGAAGACAGAGAATTCAAGATCATTTTGTAAAATCAAGGCCCAAAAGCTTGCCAATTGTGCAAAACAAAACTTAATTCGTTGAAAACATAACATGCATGAGATGGTTTGGCTTCAAGGCTTCTAAGACATGATCATTTGGTATAAAATGATGCAAAACAAGATGAATTCTCAAAACAAAGGTAGACTTAGCACATGCATGTGAGAATTACTTGAAGTTTAACTCAAAATGTAAGAAAATGTACATGCATGCATGATATGGCTCAAGTCCATCCATTCTAGCTCAATCCTTGCATTATTCAACTAAATTCTCTTGAATTTATGGTCTAGACATCATAGTATACAATTCAAGGGTGGAATTCCTACCTCAATCTCTCAATGAAGCTCTAGTTGGTGAATTCTCTAAGGTTCCATACCAATTTCCTTGAATTGTTTAGCAATTTCTTTCAAGCTCAAGTGTTGATCTCAACCCTCCTGGTCTCTTCTTCCTCTCTCTCATGTTTGTCTCTTGTAGGCTCAAAGATTATGATGAAAAGGTGACTCAAGTGGTGTGTATAGGCCTTATATAGGCTTGCTTAGGAAATTTAATTAATCTTAACTTAAGTTAAGCAAATTGACTTTAATTATTTTTTAATGCGTTCCGAATTGAATTTTAATTAAACTTACCATAAAATTCTAAAAATTCTAACTTTCACAGAAATCAAGTCAATTTCCTAATCGAATGCCGATAAGGCCTTCAATTCGCAAACACAGAACAAAATCGGAGACAGATATTCCTATACAAAACAGATAGAAACTCATGTTGCACATAACACATGCAATCAATAATTTTCACCTTAATTACTCATTAGGCATTCTTAATCATGGTTTAACAGTTAATCATGGGTTGGGGTTGTTACAGAAATTCAATCAAATTAATATAACAATAAAAAATTACATATTTACCAAATACATGAAATTTGCAAACACACAAGTATTAAACAACAATGGTAGGTAATTTTCGTAGGTTATACCTGCACAAAATGATTTCCGTTGACAAATCTAATGGCAATCTCGCGACGATCAGCTGGAGTTACTGGCAGTGATCTCATAGGTAAGAAAGTAAGACACTATTGCAATGACAAGTGGTACAAGATTACATTATAAAATGATTCAATCAGATGCCCTACGTCAGACATAGTCATCCAACGATCAAAGTTAGCACTATCTTCAAAATATGACAAGATGTGTGTCAGCTCTTCAACCCTCTCATGTGACCCGTATAGTATGACGTATTCATCTCTGCGATCATTCAATTCACGTAGAAGATCACCCTTAACTTGTATGCAGTCATTCTCTCCAAGACCAAGTATATCCACAATAGTTCTAAAGCCATAATTTCCATCACCATCTATATCCTTTATCAAAATTATGAATGGTTTTAATATAGGAGGGAAGTCAACAGCATATGCACTTGGTGAACTTGTTCTAGTACGATACGTCTTTGCTTTTACATTCCGTTTCTTTTCATGCACTTTCGAAGCTCTTCTTTTCTTTGAATGACTAGAAGCTGTGCTCTGGCTATCATGGTCATTGTCAACTAACTCAAACACACATGGGTCACAACGGTAAGATATATCAACTTTATTATGTCATCGACATAGATTAGACTTCACATCAGGCTTAATGAGGAAAGCGCTTGTTGGGTTTGTAATTTTCCTCAACTTCTTCAATATATCCAATTGTGTGGCAATATCAGACTCATTAAATCACTTTAAAATCATCTCAAGTTCTGGGATACAAGTCAATACCAATTTGTCAACCATCGGATTGTGCACACATATATTAAGTCGCGTCCAATGTACATGTATACTACCGAGTGGAATAGGACGACCTTGTCTCATGTAATCTGTAACCTCGTGAGTACAAGGTAAACCATATGTGTGCCTAAGAACACACCCATGTCCTACAACATCAATTCCAATTGAATTTGCTCTCTTACTCTCTGCCAACACGTATTCCAATGCACAAATAAACACATTAACCCAAAGTTCTCTGAATTGAGAAGGTTTGAATTGATGTTGTACAATAGTTAAACTCTTATCGAATGATGATTTTACTTGAATGTGCTGCAACTTAAGTAGACAATGTATTTTTTCAAATGATATCTCAAATGTCGTTTGACTTGAGCCTAATTGCCTTTTCAATCTAGCATGAGCACCTCAACCTTTTTCACATAGATGTAAACAAAAAATAGTCAAGCATAATAATTAAAAACAACAATATGACTCATAAGAAAATGAAAAAACAAATATTACCGATTGGTTATAACATTACCAAAATGCATACACAAGACTGTATGTACCGCAACAAATTTTCGTTATGCAGATTCTACTAACTCATAATAACATACTTGACTGCTTCACAATAGTTACTGAAATCCTTATACAGTATAGCAAGGTGATCATTATACTCCTCTTCAGTCGATAACAATACTAAATAGTTCGATGCAGTGTTAAACTTTTTCCATTTTCCTTTTGTCTCAAACATTTTCTTGCATTTTGCTATAATATGCCAACTACATAACAAATGTCGGACATTCGGAAAGGTGTTCTCAATGGCATTCATCAAGGCAAGCTCTCTGTCTGTGACAATGAATTTAGATAAAATGTTGTTATCCATAAGATCATGCAATGTTTATAATGCCCCTGCATAGTTATTAACCCACTCAGTTTGCTAGTATGTGAAAGCCATGAAGAATGTCATTTGAGTTGATGTCACTTCCACAATTTCAAGAAGAGGAAGCTGATATCTATTCGTCTTAAATGTGCAGTCCATAATCAACACATGAGAGAATGTACGAAGCAAATCCAAGCTCACTGGATGTGCCCAAAACAAGTCCGTGACAGTCATAGAGCCTTTCTCACATCCATGACACTCAATGTACTTATGTTTCGCTAATTCGCCCAGTAGTTGTTGTATCTGGGATCTACCTACTTTCTATAGAACCCTACATCGATGTCATATATTGTAAACTATTTCATTGTGCTCATATTAAGGGCATCCCTCTATTTGGGTGTAATGAGTATCTTTTTTAGTCTTACCAGGCTCTTTGACACATTTACGAATAGTGACTTCTCATTAGCTGACAGTCTCCCTGCATATGAATGTTCTTGTAGATGCTCCGCAATTAGATGATTATGCAATCTACAAACTACATTCAATGCTCAACTTGTATGCCCTCAAATCAAACGGACATTCGCACTTCTTTGTACTAGCTTGTCTCAACAAGTCTTTTGAGCCATCTTTCAACTTGTTACCTGATATATACTTGTCACCCCGCTCACAAGCAAGATAAATTCTTGGTCGCTTGCAAACACCACCGACGTCTTTATAATAATAATAAAGCCATTGGTCTTTCCAATATCACATACTCAAGTAACCAATTCATCCTTATTGTTGAAAACCTGTATATAATGTCACACAACTTTCACAAGAACAAACTAAACAAAATAACTAATAAAAATTATTAACTTATGACAATCATGTTAAAAGTTACCTATTTTGCTGTAAAATGACTAGTACAATCTACCATAATATCATATTGAACCTTAGTTTATTTGGCAGTACAGAGCCAAATAAAACAATACAATTCAGCACTTGATTACCAGAATAAATTAATAAATTTGATTTTCAAATATCGAAAAAATTATTAAAAATAGGTATTCAAGTATCGAAATAATCTATTATTTTCTGACTAGTATGTCGAAATAAATTAAATAATTCTGTAGTTGATATCCGAATATAATGAAATAATTCGACACTGATTGTCTAAGCGAAAACCATGAAAAGAAAAAAAAAATTGCACGAAAAAACTAACATTTTCATCACTGGTTTTGTTGTCACCAGACATATTTTTGTTTGAGTTTGAACTTCCATTGTTTTGCAACCCTTCCATAACAAAATCAAGCAAACATTGTGGAACTAATAAGAAATGATATAAATAATAGAATATAAACGTAGAGATTAAAGCAATATGAAAGTTGCTATGAGATTATTGCTTTGCAAGCAATAGATGAGTATAAAATGTGTAGCAAGCAAAGTAACAACAATGAAAAAAAAAAAAACTAGGGTTTAGTTTTTTTTTAGTTAAAAGGTCTACACTAAGATTTTTTTTATTTTTAAAAATATGTATAGAGAATATTTTCATATAATATTGTGGGTATTGGTACATGCCCATTATGATCATTTTAATTTAGGATATAATTATCATTAAAATAATATTTCATTAAGTGTGTACATTAAAATAATTAAATGTGTGGAAAATAGAACTTTTCATGAAAATAGTATGTCCACAACGATATATTTTGTGAAATGACCAATCTGCCCATGTATTGAGTTTCACACCTATCTGTTCCTGTGTAATCCAACGCTCACTATCTCCCTCTTAATCACGGCTGATTTCCCTGACTATACTATTTTCAAAATTTTAGTCCCACTTTAGGGTGTGTTTTTATCTTTATTCCCATAATAGGGTAAAACGATTTTAGAAATGCCATTTTTTAGAAAACGACTTTTGAAAAGCCGTGTTTTGTGATTAAAATAATAATAAAATTTGAACATAAAAAACGGCTTTAGAAAAGCCGGTTTTAATTAAATTTTTAATTAATTCCAAATTAATTAAAAATGGTTTTGATAAAACCGGTTTTACATTAATTTTTAATTTTTTTATTTATATTTTCAACTTAAATATTTTTTGACCAAAAATATTTTTAATAAAAAACAGTGTTAGAAAAGTCATTTTAGAAAACGGTTTTGGTAAAACCAGTTTTACATTAATTTTTAAATTTTTTTAATTTATATTTTCAACTTAAATATTTTTTGACCAAAAATATTTTTGATAAAAAACGGTGTTAGAAAAGTCGTTTTAGAAAACGGTTTTGGTAAAACCGGTTTTACATTAATTTTTAATTTTTTTAATTTTATATTTTCAACATAAATATTTTTTGACCAAAAATATTTTTAATAAAAAATGGTTTTAGAAATTTTTTTTTTTACTTGTTTTTTCTCATGCGGGAAGGTTGGACTTGGGAATCAAAAGATGAGTAAGAGAGCAGCAATTGCAATGCATTCAAAGATGGGTTTCTTTAGAAAATTACAGCACAAATAAAAATAAAAATGAAAACGTAATGCTTGCTTTGAGTTTTCTAAAACATTTTTCAGAAAATTCTATTTTCTTATTTTTCGTATTTTTTTGTTTTTGTTGAATTTTCTAATATTTTAAGTTTTTAAACATACCTAGCATAAAATACAAACAAAAAAAAAATACGAAAAATACTTAAATATCAAAAATACAAACAAAAAAAAAACGAAAATTCAGTACATTTTTCATATTTTTGTGTATTTATTAATTTTTGAAAATATTTTTTTACAAATATTTTACTTTTTAAACATATCTAAGTAAAATGCATCTAAAAATGTAAAAAAAAATGCTTAAAATTTTAAAAATATTCACTAAAAACAAAAAACTCAGTTTTCAAAAAACTTAATTCAAAAAACTGAAACCTAGGGCCTGTTTGGTTTGTATCTCAAGATATAATTTTTTTAAAATTTTTTGAAAAAAAAAATTCCAAAATCACTTTTCAAAAATTTCAAAAATTTCAAAGTGTTTACAAAACCCACCCTAGAGTGGGAATAAATATTTTATGTTTTAAATATTTATTTATTTTTTTAATGTGCACTATATTTCGGGGCTTTTCCTATATTAAGCCAATTTATCATCTTAATTCCCAAACTAGGTCTAGTTTGGACGGAATTCCCAAACTAGGCTAAAGCGCTATTACAAAACACGCTTTCACTGTTTGGGGCCGAAAATTTGATGAACATTGAAAGCGCTATTAGAAATCACGCTTTTCATTAAGAAAGCGTGGTTGCAAACCACGCTTTTAACATAATTTTTTTTTAAATTAAGATAGCGCTATTGGTAGTGTAGTTTTTTGTAAGAATGAGAACGTTATTTGTTATATTCAATGAATAATGGTTACATTATTGGGTTCTCACGATTGAGAAGGTGAACAAGTTAAGAGAATGTGTATTTCTCCTAAAATAAATTTTGTCAACATTTTTGTAATAAAACTTAATACATAATATAAGAAGTCACTAATTTACTAAATACTCATACAGGCATGAAAACAACATAACTGAAGTTGCAAATGTAACAGTTTTCAGTTACATAGGTAGTACAGACATAAGTCTCCCACAAAAATACATTTTGGACACCATGAACTAAACACACATTATATACATCCTGAACTGAACACACAATACATAAACATAACAGTTAGATAGACAAATATTAGGCAGAGAATCTGACAAACTCATTACGGAAACACTTAGCCTACACAGACATTACATATTAATGCAAGTTGTTATATTGCCGAAGTGTAGACATTAACACCTAATTCGTGCTTAAATCGGCAGGTGGCTTAGAGTCTGAATAATCCGAAAGCTCAGCGTCAGAGACAAGTTCAGGATCCTCCATGATACCCTTGATAGCCGCAACATTTGGTTATGTTCTGTTCTTTTGGGTATCCTTCTTAACTATGTGTAGCTGCATATCGCGGGCTAACCTATGGCGCATTTGAGAAATCTCACGTTGTAGTCTTTCACGTAGTCGATCAACATTATCAGAATCTTCCTTTTGGATCTCAACAGAACGTGCTTTTGGTACCTTCAGTCGATTTTCCTGACATAATCTTTCCATTTGCACTCGCTCTATAAATAGTGCGGGTCACTTCAGAAGTCTAGCGTTTGCTAAACCATATCCTGTTTGATTATCTGATTGATCCTCCACCAAACCACATGGATCTCGATAGTACTTGGGCATGACAAAATGTTGTTTCCCAAACCTATCATGATAAGCACAAGAGGCATCTAACAAAGTAAATGGTGTTTCATCTTCAGCATCGTCACTTCCCCTTCCCCCTCCTCGTCGTGAACTGTCAAGTTCTTACCACCTCTATGATTCCCACTCCCTCCCATGAACCATGTAGCCATGCTAATTTTTTAAAACAAATGAATGATAATTTCGTAGGGCGAAATGAGTTGTAAGGTTGTGTCTTCACCTTTAGTCGTTTATATAGTTGGTTATGAACGACTTTAGAAAGATGCTTCTGCATGACAATCCCCCATATACGAACAAGGTATGAGTTGTCACTAGAATGAAAAAACAGAGTAAAGAAAATACTGTGTACCAAGTCACGTGACTTGACAATCCATCTACATATACCGACAAAATAAGGGCATGCTTATTGTAAAGTAAATCAGTGAATTCATTGTTGCCATGTGACTTTCTGAATTGAGAATCCCACATATATCAATAAGAGATGAGTTGTCACTGTAATAAAAAAATCGATCAAAAAATTGAGAAAACCAAAGCCTGTGCACCAAGTCACGTGACTTGACAATCCATCTGCATATACGGACAAAATAAGGGTATGCTCACTGTAAGGTAAATCAGTGAATTCACTGTTGCCATGTGACTTTCTGAATTGTCACTGTAATAAAAAATAAAGCTTATGTAGGCAATGTTGTGTTTCACTTAGCTATGCATCATTCGTTGTTACGACAACTATTTGTATTTCATTGAAAAATATGGCTATTTGAATTTTTGTTGTCATTTGGAATTATTTTAAAATCAACTTTTGAATATTCAATTTGTAATATTTTGGGAAACATTTACAATCTCAACTTTTGAAATAAACTTTAAAATAATGGTGGATCTTGTGAGTGAAACGTGGGTTAGATAAGAGTACTTGGCCACCAATATTTGTGAATATCATGGTGTATTCAAATTTGTCCAGAAAACTGGTGCATTCAGATCTGTCCAGAAAACTTATGTTACATAGTAATTTCGGAAGTGTTGTTCTCTTTGGGTATAAATCCGAAAAATATGAAATTAGCGTCATTAGAACTGGTTACAAGTCTAGTTTCTTACATTTTTGCCCTTGCGTTGATTGCTATTCTATACTAAGAGAATCGTCAATTTCTTCAAAAAGTTGCAGAAAATAATATGTTTGGGTATAATTAATTGTAAGTAGTGATTTTGACAAGTAAATCAAGTAAAACCAATTGGGTTTTAAACTTAGTCCCCCAGCTGGACCAACCACTTGGCTTTGACCTTGTTTGTCCAACCCCCCAAGTTTAGTTTTCTGTCAACCCCCCATTTCTTACCAAAGTCATCATTTTGACTGGACTTCCAGGAATTGAAAGGCGACTCTTTCTTCTTTCCTGATGGAGATTGAAATTCTTTACGTAGAGGATCCCTATTTCATGAGCCCAAGTTAAGGGAAGCTTTTCACCGAGCTACCTGTTCAGTTTTATATGTTTTAAGTATTCACATAATTCAACATACATTAATCCAGAACATTCATTAACTCATTGCAATTCAATAAAGAAAGTCATGAACTAATAAATGTGTAGTTATAAATGTAGTTATTTCATAAACTTTAGGTTCATAAAACAAATACTTGAAATACATCCGTACGTTAGATGAACAACAACATTGTCTTACACTCCAGTAACGAAGATACGACACAACATACAAACATATATGAAAGATAAAGGTGTTTGATTTCTCATTCCTCATCTGACATGTAGTAGTCAGAGAGATATTTTTCATTGTTTAAGACATTATTTCGCTCAATCACTGTCAAATCTCTGTTGCTTGCTTCTGCTATTTCGGTGGCTAGCCGAAGCATGAAATGTCGACATCTCCGCATCAACATTCTGTTGTTCTCCTTCTTAATTCTGCTAACTGCTTTTTCATAGTTACTCATATTTAGTAGCCATGGTCAATGAACAACGATGAGGTACCGGTGGCCCCAAAGTTACGTAGATCATTAAGCAATCCTTCTTGCTTCGTTACCTTGAGCGCCCATTCTGCTCGGATACCAGCATAATAATCCTTCGGACTCAAGTACTTTTTTGCTCTTGTAGTCATAAGTAAATGGAGGTAGCAGCCACACTTTTGGATTTCTTTGCCGGCATGAACTTCCTGCACCTCTTGAAGACAGTGTTCATAAAATAAACAAACAAATAATAATAGTAATTGTAGATATATTACTATTGTTATGACTTGAACAAACATCATACTGGGGGTATCACTATTTATAGACATCATAGTGGGGGTTAACTAGAGATGATCTAGAGACGATAATGCATGCTGGGGCACTGGAAGAAGTGATACCCGTGATATTATTTTATGTTATTCATTTCATGCAAATCCTGAGTAGCCGTGACTTTGTGTACCTGTGATGTAGTCACGGATGTGGTTGTCAGATAAAATCATAATTGTAGGACAGAGGATCACAATGCAATCCCTTCATATTCGAGTAGTGAATTGTCAAATAAAACAAAATGCAGTGAGTTGTCACATCGCCACATGAAACTATTTTTTCATGCTTACTCTTTTAATACAGTAAGTAGTCACTTGAAATTGGCGATTTCAGTACAAATTGGTGTTTTCAAAAAATTATGAATGAAATCATAAAATGAAACAGCGGCTTTAATTTTCTTTGTTTTAAAGTAATATTGTTCATAAACAACTATGAAACAGAGTGCAAGTAAATACACAACCGTCCAACTCACTTCGACCTGCAAAACTATCGTTGTTTTTTTCACCAAAATAATAAAATGGTCACTTAATATGTAAACACGATTGGAACTTTGCAGCCTATATTTTATCTTATTTTCACTTAATGAACTTCATAGTCATCTCATTTTCTCCTATTTGCATTTTCTGCTTCTTTTTATATTCGGTAAATTACACTTCACTCCTTCAGTCCGTCACATAATTGTTTATCAACACTATTGCCATGTGGTCGTATTAATGTGACTTAGATGAATTCTGAAATGTGAGGAAAAAACAAAGCATGTAAGTTGCGCTGCACAAAGTCACATGCATCACGTAATGTGAGGACAAAAGTCACAAAGTATACAAGCATGGCAAAGTCAGAAAGTCATATGCATTACTGCGTGACTGCATAAAGTGACATGCATCACTGCATCACTGCACAAAGTCACATGCATCACTGTGTCACTGTACAAAGTCACATGCATCACTGTTCAAGTCATTGGCGAGCATCACTGAGAAATGTTGGACGTATCACTGCGCCAAGCTACAATTTATTATCGTTCCATACCTACTGTGCCCATGTGAATTATGCAATTCATAAAAATTTTGAGGGGGTGTCAGAACAAAATAACAAAACAATTAGACCCTTTGTGTTTAAAAAGCCACCCTATGCAGCCCCAAATAGATTCGTAAACTTTGAAGATGAAATATTATACAGTTAGAATGTATTGAAGATTAATTTGTAGTAAAGTTAGAATGAATGGGTTTTTCGATGTACAGAACTTGAAAGTGTTACAGACAAGAACAACACCGACTTAAATCAACACATAATTAACTTCAAATTAAATTGGTCAAATTTCTCCAATTAAATTAAATGAAATATGTAAGGTAAAAAATGAAATTAAATATGTTGTCAAGGCAAAATAAATTGAATTATATTTGTAAGCGGAAAAATTAAATTAAATTTTCAGCGGATTTGAACTTTGCTTAAAACCTTAA
>NW_021024608.1:263434-277554 GCF_004153795.1 Camellia sinensis | reverse complement strand
CATGTAACGCCCTCAAAATTAACCCATTATATATCATTGACATGCATTATTTAAAGAAGACAATTTATTAATTCATTCATCAGAGTATTACTAAATAAAGCATTACATGTAACATCGATTAAAATGCCCTACAGGCTTACATCTTTCCAAGCCAACACTTGGATACAAAAAATACGAGTTCTAACTCAATACAAGAAAAGCCCTAGGCTTGAGTGTTTACATGTCTTAACAAATAAAAGCAAACAACAGAAAATAGTCTTCAGAATCCAAGTTCCTTCCAAGCTAAGTTCTTGGAGGTAGCTTATCACCTGAACCTGAAAATGATGTTCCCATAAAGGGTGAGCCACAGCCCAGTAGAAATATACTAAACCACATATAAGCAATGAATAAAGCAATAGCATTCAACAGATGGTTAACCAGGATAATAATTTACTTCATTTTACAGTCTCATGACACTATTGTTTAAGATACGTTTTACTTTCCAATTTTATCAACATAGCTCAGAACCTGGCCAAACTTACAACAGAGAATTACATATATTGTATTCACATCCTTCAAATATCAACAAACAAATGAGACTCAAGCTCAAATCAAAACATTCATACTTCCAGATTGATACACATTTAAGTGCTGTATCAATAAAACACTTCATATATAAATAAGCACACATAAAAGTGATGCTAATGGAGTCCATCCCCTATCTCCTCCCAAACAAAATCCGGTTTAGAGGTCCATCCCCTATCTTCCCCTAAACCGTGGAGTACATCCCCTATCTCCTCCCAACACAAAACAATGTATGCAAATGCAATGCTCAATCAATACACGTATTTTCTGTATCAATGCAATAGTCAAAATTTATGACTTAACCAATGTGATTAGTTTCAGTTATTCCTAATCCACATGCAATGTCTACAACAATCACGACTATCCTCCACCGATAGCCCAAACAGTTATTTCTAAACTGAAATTAACTATGTCTACAATTCAATAGACAAATGATTCAAATTATCCATTTATGCCATTTAATCAATGATTTCCCCAATTCCATGAATTTAACCATTTTTTTCCCAATTCCATGAATTACTTATACAAATTAATTCAATAATTCAACTAGGGTTTTTCTCAAAATTTACCAAAGTATTCCCAACATATTAAAATACCAAAACTTAGAACAAAACCTATAAAATGGAGTAGGAAATCCTACCTCGAAGAAAACAACCCAAATGGTGAAGACAAAGATGAGTGCCCAAATACCAAAGTGCTCCAAATCGCCAAATGTCCAGATTAAATGAAAGCCCTCGACTCCCTCATCTATTTAATAAAGCAACTAGGGTTGAAACACTCTCTAAACAGATCAAACCTAAGAGAGAAGGTGAGCAGGGAGAGAGAAAAGTCGAACCTAGGGTTTGGAATCAAAAGAATATGAAAAAGACTGATCAAATCCCGCTGTTGTGTATTTAAACTGGACAGGCTCGCTCGAGCGAAAACTTGTCGCTGAGCTACCAGACACAAGAGAATCTACGCTTGAGCCAAGGAAGCCTTGCTCGAGCCAACAACCCAAAAGCTCGCTCGAGGCGAAAGAAAGCTCGATCGAGCGAAGAACTCAAAACCCTCAGGTCTGAAACCAGACTCAGCTCGAGCGAAGGAACTATTGCTCGAGCGAAGAACGAACTAACTCGCTCGAGCGAAGAAAATCTCGCTCGAGCCAAGAATGCAAAGCTACAGGTCCAACCCAGACGCAAAACTCTTGCTCGAGCTACCAAACCCTGGCTCGAGCGAAGAACCAAAACAACATCTCGCTCGAGCGACAAATCCTCGCTCGAGCGAAGATCCAAAATTCTGGACAGCAACACTTGGTTTCTAAACCCAACCAACCTGAAACAAAAACCTGCCAACACATCCTATAATTCCAAAAGAGAAAATAAGGGACAACAATGACAACAATTATACAATGACAGAACAGAATCTACGGAACAGTCCGAAATACAATAATCAAATGGGAAAAGACCGGGGTCGCTATACTTCAGATATGCACTAAGTAGTAAATAAAAGTCGAAGTGACAACTCCTATCAAGTTGATGCATAGTTGTTCAGGTCGTAAATTGACGTGACAACTCTGATGCATAGTTGTTTACAATAATTTTTATACATACAGCTACCATGTGTATATATGTATATAAATATCGCATCATACCACAACAAAATTTTACAGCTATTTCGAGCGATATCATCATGAGATATACGGTGGTTGATCTATGTTCAGCAATGGGTCGCTATTGGGTTGCAGATGGAGATGAATTTCAATACCCATTAAATCCAAATTTGCGTTACTCACGTGCCACCGTCAATACCATGAGAGCTGAGTGGGAATTTCGCATAACTCGAGCAAAGTTCTGATTGAGTTATGTCGTGAAGTTAATATCAAATTTCCTCGCCGGTTAGCCATTCATATGCCAACTGACACCTCCACAGTTGTTGCAAAGGGCATTGCATCGTATCCGCGACGAAGTTAATCGCATGACCCAACGGTTGCAAAGGTCCTCACTAATGAAGACCGCAAATGAGCGTGCCGAAGATGGGTTAATGGATGATGCACACCAGTACTTCGCCTGGAGCATGGATGTTATGTACGAATCTGATATTGAGATGTCAAATGATGATGATAATGAATGAAATTGTTTGATGAATGACCAAACCATTTATTCTTGTAATGGATTTGTAATGCTTATCCACGACTTATCAATGAAGGGAAATATTTCAATTGTTTTTGAATAGTTCTTGTAATTCTACAAATAGTTCAATGAATGGATTTGTGTACTTATAAATGTAGTGATTTCATAAACTTCAAGGTTCATATAATAAATAGTTGAAATACATCCGTAAGCTAGATGAACAACAGAGCTCGTATGCTTGTCTAGAGAAGTGAAGATAGAGCTCATATGCTTATCTTTGTAGAGTGTGGATACAGCTTGTATGCTTATCTGTGGATATTGTTGATGTATGCTTCGGAAGTATGAGCTAGATCCATCACATGTGTTGGATTGGACTGATTTAGAGGTAGATGAGGATACCTCGTATGAGGAGAGACCGGTTCGGGTCTTGGATAGGCGGGATCAGGTCCTGCGTGGCAAGACCATTCCTTTGGTGAAAGTCTTGTGGAAACATCACGGAGTGGAGGAAGCCACTTGGGAATGTGAATTGGAAGTCCGCGAGAAATATCCGGACATGTTTGTTGATGTATAGTCGCGTGGTGAAATTTTGTAATAATATTGGACTTTAAGAACATTAAAAACTTAGAACAAAACCTATAAAATGGAGTAGGAAATCCCTACCTCGAAGAAAACAACCCAAATGGTGAAGACAAAGATGAGTGCCCAAATACCAAAGTGCTCCAAATCGCCAAATGTCCAGATTAAATGAAAGCCCTCGACTCCCTCTATCTATTTAATAAAGCAACTAGGGTTGAAACACTCTCTAAACAGATCAAACCTAAGAGAGAAGGTGAGCAGGGAGAGAGAAAAGTCGAACCTAGGGTTTGGAATCAAAAGAATATGAAAAAGACTGATCAAATCCCGCTGTTGTGTATTTAAACTGGACAGGCTCGCTCGAGCGAAGACTTGGTCGCTCGAGCTACCAGACACAGAGAATCTACGCTTGAGCCAAGGAAGCCTTGCTCGAGCCAACAACCCAAAAGCTCGCTCGAGCGAAAGAAAGCTCGATCGAGCGAAGAACTCAAACCCTCAGGTCTGAAACCAGACTCACGCTCGAGCGAAGGAACTATTGCTCGAGCGAAGAACAAACTAACTCGCTCGAGCGAAGAAAAGCTCGCTCGAGCCAAGAATGCAAAGCTACAGGTCCAAACCAGACGCAAACTCTCGCTCGATTTGGAATTATAGGATGTGTTGGGCAGGTTTGTTTCAGGTTGGTTGGGTTTAGAAACCAAGAGTTGCTGTCCAGGTTTTTGGTTCTTCGCTCGAACGAGGAGTTGTTCGCTCGAGCGAGAGGTAGTGTTTGATTTGGACCTGTAGCTGTGCATTCTTGGCTCGAGCGAGCTTTTCTTACCAACCTGAAACAAACCTGCCCAACACATCCTATAATTCCAAAAGAGAAAATAAGGGACAACAATGACAACAATTATACAATGACAGAACAGAATCTACGGAACAGTCCGAATACAATAATCAAATGGGAAAAGACCGGGGTCGCTATACTTCAGATATGCACTAAGTAGTAAATAAAAGTCGAAGTGACAACTCCTATCAAGTTGATGCATAGTTGTTCAGGTCGTAAAAGTTGACGTGACAACTCTGATGCATAGTTGTTTACAATAATTTTATACATACAGCTACCATGTGTATATATGGTATAAATATCGCATCATACCACAACAAAAGTTTTACAGCTATTTCGAGCGATATCATCATGAGATATACGGTGGTTGATCTATGTTTAGCAATGGGTCGCTATTGGGTTGCAAATGGAGATGAATTTCAATACCCATTAAATCCAAATTTGCGTTACTCACGTGCCACCGTCAATACCATGAGAGCTGAGTGGGAATTTCGCATAACTCGAGCAAACGTTCTGATTGAGTTATGTCGTGAAGTTAATATCAAATTTCCTCGCCGGTTAGCCATTCATATGCCAACTGACACTCCACAGTTGTTGCAAAGGGCATTGCATCGTATCCGCGACGAAGTTAATCGCATGACCCAACGGTTGCAAAGGTCCTCACTAATGAAGACCGCAAATGAGCGTGCCGAAGATGGGTTAATGGATGATGCACACCAGTACTTCGCCTGGAGCATGGATGTTATGTACGAATCTGATATTGAGATGTCAAATGATGATGATAATGAATGAAATTGTTTGGATGAATGACCAAACCATTTATCTTGTAATGGATTTGTAATGCTTATCCACGACTTATCAATGAAGGGAGATATTTCAATTGTTTTTGAATAGTTCTTGTAATTCTACAAATAGTTCAATGAATGGATTTGTGTACTTATAAATGTAGTGATTTCATAAACTTCAGGTTCATATAATAAATAGTTGAAATACATCCGTAAGCTAGATGAACAACAACATTGTCTTACACTCCAGTAACGAAGATACGACACAACATACGACATTGTTTAAGACATTATTTCGCTCAATCACTATCAATTCTCTGTTGCTTGTGTCTGGTTAGAAGATTTAAGAAAAGAAATTCTCTGCCATTTGCTTAGAAGATTTAAGAAAAGAAAAAAAAAATACACATTGCTGCAACATTTTGTTTGGATATAATAGAAAATACATGAAAAAAGAAAGTGAATGCAATCATACAGAAAAGTGAAAGAAAAAGGAAAAAAAATTATGTGTTTGTTTAGATAGATAGAGTCCTATAAAATAATAGAACTAGTTTGTTAGATAGGCTAACAATTTTTTACAAAATATATATGAAATTTTATTTTTTCTCACAATTGGTAGGTGACTCTTTCTTCTTTCCTGATGGAGATTAAAATTCTTTACGTAGAGGTCACTATTTTAAGGAGCCCCAGTTAAGGGAAGCTTTTGACTGAGCTACATGTTCTGTTTTCTATGTTGTTGAAGGCCGTAGTTCGTCTGTCTGAACTTTATTAGTCCCCCAACTGGACCAACCACTTGTTTTTGGGTAATGTTTGTCCAACCCCCGAGTTTAGTTTTCTGTCAACCCCTCATTCCTTACTAGACTCATCATTCTGACTGGACTTCCAGGAGTTGTCCGGTGACTCTTTCTTCTTTCCTGATGGAGATTGAAATTCTTTACGTAGAGGTCACTATTTGAGGAGCCCCAATTAAGGGAAGCTTTTGACTGAGCTACCTGTTCTGTTTTCTGTGTTATTGAAGGCGGTAGTTTGTCTGTCTGAACTTTATTAGTCCCCCAACTGGACCAACCACTTGTTTTTGGGTAATGTTTGTCCAGCCCCCAAGTTTAGTTTTCTGTCAACCCCTCATTCCTTACTAGACTCATCATTCTGACTGGACTTCCAAGAATTGTCCGGTGACTCTTTCTTCTTTCCTGATGGAGATTGAAATTCTTTACGTAGAGGTCACTATTTTAGGAGCCTTTATTGAGGAAAAATTTTGACTGAGCTACCTGCTCTGTGAGAACCCGAATATAAAAATTAAGTAAATAATTAAATAATAATCTTATTACAATCTCAAATATTTTGGTGGTCAATCCTAAAGTGCAAATTAAATATTTAGAAGGTCTTTTAATTAATTTTTAAACCTAAAATAAATTTATGGTGAAAATCTCTAATGAGATATACGGTGGTTGATCTATGTTCAGCAATGGGTCGCTATTGGGTTGCAGATGGAGATGAATTTCAATACCCATTAAATCCAAATTTGCGTTACTCACGTGCCACCGTCAATACCATGAGAGCTGAGTGGGAATTTCGCAAAACTCGAGCAAACGTTCTCGTTGAGCTATGCCGTGAAGTTAATCTTAAATTTCCTCGCCGGTTAGCCATGCTCCGAAGTTAATGTAGACTTGTATTGGTTGTTGTTATATAGTTTTTTTTTTTTTCATCTTACTCAAATGGGTGAATATAATATTTTTACTCACCAAACATACAAATAGATTTGTATACAATTTTTTTTTTTGTTGGGGAGTGCTTTTTCCCTTACAATTCTTTATTAGTTTCATCACTTTTTTTATTGAATTGCAATGAGTTAATGAATGTTCTGGATTAATGAATGGACTCTCTCAGAATATCTTTAATGCTTTGGAATTTTCACGTTCGGTCTTTGAATTTTCAATAATTAAATTAAACATTAATTAGAGATTTCCACCATAAATTTATTTTAGGTTTAAAAATTAATTAAAAGACCTTCTAAATATTTAATTTGCACTTTAGGATTGACCACCAAAATATTTGAGATTGTAATAAGATATTATTTAATTATTTACTTAATTTTTATATTCGGGTTCTCACAGAGCAGTAGCTCAGTCAAAATTTTCCTCAATAAAGGCTCCTAAAATAGTGACCTCTACGTAAAGAATTTCAATCTCCATCGGGAAAGAAGAAAGAGTCACCTTCAAATTCCTGGAAGTCCAGTCAGAATGATGAGTGTAGTAAGGAATGGGGGTTGACAGAAAACTAAACTTGGGGCTGGACAAACATTACCCAAAAACAAGTGGTTGGTCCAGTTGGGGGACTAATAAGTTCAGACAGACAAACTACCGCCTTCAATAACACAGAAAACAGAACAGGTAGCTCAGTCAAAAGCTTCCCTTAATTGGGGCTCCTCAAATAGTGACCTCTACGTAAAGAATTTCAATCTCCATCAGGAAAGAAGAAAGAGTCACCGGACAATTCCTGGAAGTCCAGTCAGAATGATGAGTGTAGTAAGGAATGGGGGTTAACAGAAAACTAAACTTGGGGGCTGGACAAACATTACCCAAAAACAAGTGGTTGGTCAATTGGGGACTAATAAAGTTTAGACAGACGAACTATCGCCTTCAACAACACAGAAAACAGAACAGGTAGCTCAGTCAAAAGCTTTCCTTAACTAGGGCTCCTCAAATAGTGACCTCTACGTAAAGAATTTCAATCTCCATCAGGAAAGAAGAAAGAGTCACCGGACAACTCCTGGAAGTCCAGTCAGAATGATGAGTCTAGTAAGGAATGAGGGTGACAGAAAACTAAACTCGGGGTTGGACAAACATTACCCAAAACAAGTGGTTGGTCCAGTTGGGGGACTAATAAAGTTCAGACAGACGAACTACGGCCTTCAACAACATAGAGAAACAGAACATGTAGCTCAGTCAAAAGCTTCCCTTAACTGGGGCTCCTTAAATAGTGACCTCTACGTAAAGAATTTTAATCTCCATCAGGAAAGAAGAAAGAGTCACCCTACCAATTGTGAGAAAAAATAAATTTCATATATATTTTGTAAAAAATTGTTAGCCTATCTAACAAACTAGTTCTATTATTTTATAGGACTCTACTATCTAAACAAACACATAATTTTTTTTCCTTTTTCTTTCACTTTTCTGATGATTGCATTCACTTTCTTTTTTCATGTATTTTTCTATTATATCCAAACAAAATGTTGCAGCAATGTGTATTTTTTTTTTCTTTTCTTAAATCTTCTAAGCAAATGGCAGAGAATTTCTTTTCTTAAATCTTCTAACCAGACACAAGCAACAGAGAATTGATAGTGATTGAGCGAAATAATGTCTTAAACAATGTCGTATGTTGTGTCGTATCTTCGTTACTGGAGTGTAAGACAATGTTGTTGTTCATCTAGCTTACGGATGTATTTCAACTATTTATTATATGAACCTGAAGTTTATGAAATCACTACATTTATAAGTACACAAATCCATTCATTGAACTATTTGTAGAATTACAAGAACTATTCAAAAACAATTGAAATATCTCCTTCATTGATAAGTCGTGGATAAGCATTACAAATCCATTACAAGATAAATGGTTGGTCATTCATCCAAACAATTTCATTCATTATCATCATCATTTGACATCTCAATATCAGATTCGTACATAACATCCATGCTCCAGGCGAAGTACTGGTGTGCATCATCCATTAACCCATCTCGGCACAGCTCATTTGCGTCTTCATTAGTGAGGACCTTTGCAACCGTTGGGTCATGCGATTAACTTCGTCGCGGATACGATGCAATGCCCTTTGCAACAACTGTGGAGTGTCAGTTGGCATATGAATGGCTAACGGCGAGGAAATTTGATATTAACTTCACGACATAACTCAATCAGAACGTTTGCTCGAGTTATGCGAAATTCCCACTCAGCTCTCATTGGTATTGACGGTGGCACGTGAGTAACGCAAATTTGGATTTAATGGGTATTGAAATTCATCTCCATCTGCAACCCAATAGCGACCCATTGCTGAACATAGATCAACCACCGTATATCTCATGATGATATCGCTCGAAATAGCTGTAAAACTTTTGTTGTGGTATGTAGCGATATTTATACCATATATACACAAGGTAGCTGTATGTATAAAATTATTGTAAACAACTATGCATCAGAGTTGTCACGTCAACTTTTACGACCTGAACAACTATGCATCAACTTGATAGGAGTTGTCACTTCGACTTTTATTTACTACTTAGTGCATATCTAAGTATAGCGACCCCGGTCTTTCCCATTTGATTATTGTATTCGGACTGTTCCGTAGATTCTGTTCTGTCTTCATATTTAATTGTTGTCATTGTTGTCCCTTATTTCTCTTTTGGAATTATAGGATGTGTTGGGCAGGTTTGTTTCAGGTTGGTTGGGTTTAGAAACCAAGTGTTGCTGTCCAGAATTTTGGATCTTCGCTCGAGCGAGGAGTTTGTCGCTCGAGCGAGATGTTGTTTTTGGTTCTTCGCTCGAGCCAGGGTTTGGTAGCTCGAGCAAGAGTTTGCGTCTGGGTTGGACTGTAGCTTTGCATTCTTGGCTCGAGCGAGATTTTCTTCGCTCGAGCGAGTTAGTTCGTTTCTTCGCTCGAGCAATAGTTCCTTCGCTCGAGCGTGAGTCTGGTTTCAGACCTGAGGGTTTGAGTTCTTCGCTCGATCGAGCTTTCTTTCGCTCGAGCGAGCTTTTGGGTTGTTGGCTCGAGCAAGGCTTCCTTGGCTCAAGCGTAGATTCTCTGTTCTGGTAGCTCGAGCGACCAAGTCTTCGCTCGAGCGAGCCTGTCCAGTTTAAATACACAACAGCGGGATTTGATCAGTCTTTTTCATATTCTTTTGATTCCAAACCCTAGGTTCGACTTTTCTCTCTCCCTGCTCACCTTCTCTTCTTAGGTTTGATCTGTTTAGAGAGTGTTTCAACCCTAGTTGCTTTATTAAATAGATAGAGGAGTCGAGGGCTTTCATTTAATCTGGACATTTGGCGATTGGAGCATTTTGGTATTTGGGCACTCATCTTTGTCTTCACCATTGGGTTGTTTTCTTCGAGGTAGGGATTTCCTACTCCATTTTATAGGTTTTGTTTAAGTTTTGGTATTTTAATATGTTGGGAATACTTTGGTAAATTTGAGAAAAACCCTAGTTGAATTATTGAATTAATTTGTATAAGTAATTCATGGAATTGGGAAAAAAATGGTTAAATTCATGGAATTGGGGAAATCATTGATTAAATGGCAATAATTGGAATAATTTGAATCATTTGTCTATTGAATTGTAGACATAGTTAATTTCAGTTTAGAAATAACTGTTTTGGGCTATCGGTGGAGGATAGTCGTGATTGTTGTAGACATTGCATGTGGATTAGGAATAACTGAAACTAATCACATTGGTTAAGTCATAAATTTTGACTATTGCATTGATACAGAAAATACGTGTATTGATTGAGGCATTGCATTTGCATACATTGTTTTGTTGTGGGAGGAGATAGGGATGTACTCCACGGTTTAGGGGAAAGATAGGGGATGGACCTCTAAACGGATTTTGTTTTGGGAGGAGATAGGGGATGGACTCCATTAGCATCACTTTTATGTGTGCTTATTTATATAGAAGTGTTTTATTGATACAGCACTAAAATGTGTATCAATCTGGAAGTATGAATTGTTTTGATTTGAGCTTGAGTCTCATTTGTTTGTTGATATTTGAAGGATGTGAATACAATATATGTAATTCTCTGTTGTAAGTTTGGCCAGGTTCTGAGCTATGTTGATAAAATTGGAAAGTAAAACGTATCTTAAAAACATAGTGTCATGAGACTGTAAAATGAAGTAAATTGATTATCCTGGTAAAACCATCTGTTGAATGCTATTTGCTTTATTCATTGCTTAATTATGTGGTTTAGTATATTTCTACTGGGCTGTGGGCTCACCCTTTATTGGGAACATCATTTTCAGGTTCAGGTGATAAGCTACCTCAAGAACTTAGCTTGGAAGGACTTGGATTCTGAAAGACTATTTTCTGTTGTTTGCTTTTATTTGTTAAGACATGTAAACACTCAAGCCTAGGGCTTTTCTTGTATTGAGTTTAGAAACTCGTATTTTTTTGTATCCAAGTGTTGGCTTGGAAAGTGTAAGCCTGTAGGGCATTTTAATCGATGTTACATGTAATGCTCTTATTTAGTAATACTCTGATGAATGAATTAATAAATTGTCTTCTTTTAAATAATGCATGTCAATGATATATAATGGGTGTTAATTTTGAGGGCGTTACATGAAGGTTTTAAGGAAAGTTCAATCCGCTAGGAAATTTTATTAATTTTGCCGCTTACAAATATAATTCAATTTATTTTTCCTTGACAACATATTTAATTTCATTTTTTTACCTTACTATTTTCATTTAATTTAATTGGAGAAATTTGACCAATTTAATCTGAAGTTAATTATGTGTTTGATTTAAGTCGTGTTGTTTCTTTCTGTAACACTTCAAGTTCTGTACATCGAAAACCCATTCATTCTAACTTTACTACAAATTAATTCTTCAATACATTCTAACTGTATAATATTTCATCTTCAAAGTTTACGAATCTATTTGGGGCTGCATAGGGTGGCTTTTTAAACACAAAGGGTCCTAATTTTTTGTATTTTGTTCTGACACCCCCTCAAAATTTTTATGAATTGCATAATTCACATGGGCACAGTAGGTATGAACGATAATAAATTGTAGCTTGGCGCAGTGATACGTCCAACATTTCTCAGTGATGCTCGCCAATGACTTGAACAGTGATGCATGTGACTTTGTACAGTGACACAGTGATGCATGTGACTTTGTGCAGTGATGCAGTGATGCATGTCACTTTATCAGTCACGGCAGTAATGCATATGACTTTCTGACTTTGCCATGCTTGTATACTTTGTACTTTTGTCCTCACATTACGTGATGCATGTGACCTTTGTGCAGCGCAACTTACATGCTTTGTTTTTCCTCACATTTCAGAATTCATCTAAGTCACATTAATACGGACCACATTGGGCAATAGTGTTGATAAAACAATTATGTGACGGACTGAAGGAGTGAAGTGTAAATTTACCGATATAAAAAAGAAGCAGAAAATGCAAATAGGAGAAAATGGATGACATATGAAGTTCATTAAGTGAAAATAAGATAAAAATAAGGCTGCAAATTCCAATCGTGTTTACATATTAAGTGACCATTTTATTATTTGGTGAAAAAAACAACGATAGTTTTGCAGGTCGAAGTGAGTTGGGACGGTTGTGTATTTACTTGCACTCTGTTTTCATAGTTGTTTTATGAACAATATTACTTTAAAACAAAGAAAATTAAAGCCGCTGTTTCATTTTATGATTTCATTCATAATTTTTTGAAAACACCAATTTGTACTGAAATCGCCAATTTCAAGTGACTACTTACTGTATTAAAAGAGTAAGCATGAAAAAATAGTTTCATGTGGCGATGTGACAACTTCACTGCATTTGTTTTATTTGACAATTCACTACTCGATATGAAGGATTGCATTGTGATCCTCTGTCCTACGAATTATGATTTTATCTGACAACCACATCCGTGACTACATCACAGGTACACAAAGTCACGGTACTCAGGATTTGCATGAAATGAATAACATAAAATAATATCACGGGTATCACTTCTTCAGTGCCCCAGCATGCATTATCGTCTCTAGATCATCTCTATTAACCCCACTATGATGTCATATAAATAGTGATACCCAGTATGATGTTTGTTCAAGTCATAACAATAGTAATATATCTACAATTACTATTATTATTGTTTGTTTATTTTATGAACATGTCTTCAAGAGGTGCAGGAAGTTCATGCCGGCAAAGAAATCCAAAGTGTGGCTGCTACCTCCATTTACTTATGACTACAAGAGCAAAAAAAGTACTTGAGTCCGAAGGATTATTATGCTGGTATCCGAGCAGAATGGGCGCTCAAGGTAACGAAGCAAGAAGGATTGCTTAATGATCTACGTAACTTTGGGGCCACCGGTACCTCATCGTTGTTTCATTGACCATGGCTACTAAATATGAGTAACTATTGAAAAAGCAGTTAGCAGAATTAAGAAGGAGAACAACAGAATGTTGATGCGGAGATGTCGACATTTCATGCTTCGGCTAGCCACCGAAATAGCAGAAAGCAAGCAACAGAGATTTGAACAGTGATTGAAGCGAAATAATGTCTTAAAAATGAAAAATATCTCTCTGACTACTACATGCAGATGAGGAATTGAGAAATCAAACACTTATCTTTCATATATGTTTGTATGTTGTGTCGTACTCTCGTTTACTGGAGTGTAAGACAATGTTGTTGTTCATACTAACGTACGGATGTATTTCAAGTATTTGTTTTATGAACCTAAGTTATGAAATCATACATTTATAACTACACCATTTATTAGTTCAAGACTTTCTTTATTGGTAAATTGCAATTGAGTTATATGATGTTCTTGGATTTAATGTGATGTTGAATTATGTGAATACTTTAAAACATATAAAACTGAACTAGGTAGCTCGGTGTGAAAAGCTTCTCCTTTAACTTGGGCTCATGAATCTAGGGATCCCTACGTAAAACATTTCAATCCTCCATCAGGAAAGAAGAAAGAGTCCGGCCTTTCAATCCTGGAAGTCCAGTCAAAATTGATGACTTTGGGTAAGGAAATGGGGAGGTTGACAGAAAACTAAAACTTGGGGGGTTGACAAACAAAGGTCAAAGCCAAAGTGGTTGGTCAAGCTGGGCCGGACTAAGTTTAAAACCCAAATTGGTTTTACTTGATTTTACTTGTCAAAATCACTACTTAACAATTAATTATACCCAAAACATATTTATTTTCTGCAACTTTTTTTGAAGAAAATGACGATTCTCTTAGTAATAGAAAGCAATCCAACGGCAAAGGCAAAAATGTTTAAGAACACACTAGACTTGTAACCAGTCTAACTGACGCTAATTTTCATATTTTCGATTTATACCCAAAGAGAACAAAACACTATCCGAAATTACTATGTACCACTAAGTTTTCTGACAAGATCTTGAATTGCACAGTATATTCTGGACAAATTTGAATACACCATGATATTCAAATATTGGTGGCCGAAGTACCTCTTATCTAACCAGCGTTTCATCACAAGATCCACCATTTATTTAAAAGTTTATTTCAAAAGTTGAGATTGTAAAATCTCTTCTT
>NW_021024608.1:199901-263409 GCF_004153795.1 Camellia sinensis | reverse complement strand
GTTTTTTTTGGAAGCTCAACCCATTAAGAAAAAACAACACACCTGTTCTAACACCAAATAACACTACAAGAAATAATACTTTTTGTGTCACCTGTAACCTGTGCATATACAAAATTATTCATCCATCCATTCATTCATTCAATTCTCAACCATTCAATAAAAATATTTCTCCACAACCTGTAGCATTCAATTTTCAACCATATACACAACTTAACTATTAACCGTACATATCAAAGAAAATAAGAATCCATAAACATAGTATAATCTAACAAATACATATACTATCCGAACCAACAATTACAATTCAAACAAAAAAAAAAAAATATTAATAACAAAACATATCAGCTTTACATGTTTTCCATAAACAAAAATTATAATGTAAATTGTGCCCATGCAAACATCGTCAATCTGTCCCAAAAACATCACTGTATCCATGCCAACATTATTAATCTGCAACAAAAACCAGTGAGGTAAGTAATAAAAAATGCAGAGCTTGATTGGCAATTTAAACATTATATGGTTCAATTTATTTAACAAGTAATTTAGCTTATGGAGAAGGAAAAAATTAGATAACTAACTCAGTTGAATTTAGGCAAATAACGATTTATGAGGATATAACACACAATATCAATTATACAGCAATAAAGTGAGTTTATCAATTAGCTTTTTCGCACCCTTAACGCCCTTTTTGTTTTTTCGCACCCTTAACGCCCTTTTCCGATTAAGTTTAATGCATTTTCGGCTTTAACTCCCAATCTACACGTGCTAATTACATTCCGTCTGCTTTCACAGGTCCTATTTGTCACGAGAAAGCTGGCTGTAACATCTGAACGGTGGTTTAGAGGCAGTTTCGCCCCCTTAACGTCCTTTTTCGGTTAAGTTTAAGGCGTTTTTGGCTCTAACTCCCAACATACACGTGTTAATTACATTCCGTCTGTTGTCACAGGTCCTATTTGTTACATGGAAGGTGGCTGTGACATCCGAATGGTGGTTCAGGGGCTGTTTCGCAGTTTCGCCCTCTTAGCGCCCTTTTTCTGTTAAGTTTAAGGTGTTTTCGGCTCTAACTCCCAAGCTACACGTGCTAATTACATTCTGTCTATTGTCACAGGTCCTATTTGTCACGGGGAAGGTGGCTGTGACATCTGAATGGTGGTTCGGGGGTTGTTTCGCAGTTTTGCCCTCTTAACGCCCTTTTTCGGTTAAGTTTAAGGCGTTTTCGGCTCTAACTCCCAACCTACACGTGCTAATTACATTCTGTCTGTTGACATAGGTTCTATTTGTCATGGGGAAGGTGGCTGTGACATCCGAATGGTGGTTCGGGGGCTGTTTTGCAGTTTTGCCCCTCTTAACGCCCTTTTTCGGTTAAGTTTAAGGCGTTTTCAGCTCTAACTCCCAACTTACACGTGCTAATTACATTCTGTCTATTGTCACAGGTCCTATTTATCACGGGGAAGGTGGTTGTGACATTCGAATGGTGGTTCGGGGGCTGTTTCACACTTTCGCCCTCTTAACGCCATTTTTCGATTAAGTTTAAGGCGTTTTCAGCTCTAACTCCCAACCTACACGTGCTAATTACATTCTGTCTATTGTCACAGGTCCTATTTGTCATGGGAAAGGTGGCTGTGACATCCGAATGGTGGTTCGGAGGCTGTTTCGCAGTTTTCCCCCCTTAACGCCATTTTTCGGTTAAGTTTAAGGCGTTTTTGGCTCTAACTCCCAACATACACGTGCTAATTACATTCCGTTTGTTGTCACAGGTCCTATTTGTTACAGGGAAGGTGGCCGTGACATCCGAATGGTGGTTCGGGGGCTGTTTCGCAATTTCGCCCTCTTAACGCCATTTTTCGGTTAAGTTTAAGGCGTTTTCATCATTTATGAATTTAAACTGATTAAATTATAATCATGAAAGGTAACAACACAGTAAGCATTAAGGAACTATGTACTGTACTACATTTTATTTGCTGCAAATAAAAAATTTGTCCAACTTTAAAAAATTAATATGAAACCATAAAAGTTGGAAGGATAAAAAAGTGCACATAATTGGGAAGGCCAAGCTTTCCTGTAGCAAAAAATAAAAAATAAAAAGAAGACAAGGGCTACAAATGTCCTACTAGTGGGTTTACAAAGTACTTAAATGGACTCTAGTAAACAAGATTGTAATTTTCCACATCATTCTGTTTTAAACCCTCAGTCCCTCACCAGATATGTGGTAGAAAAAGTCCGAATGGCCACATTACGACGGGTTATCTCTTTTTCCAGAATATATATGCTTATAGATTTCCAGAATTTGAGACATGCTCATGACCATAATGAATTGTAAGCCTCAACCTTGAATCCATGTAGAAAGAGCACAAAACCTTGCTCAAAGCTTAGAATGTGAACTCTTCCATAAAATGTCATCTAGCATTCAATTAGACATCCTAAAACCCAAGAAACCAACCTACTTCACCAAATGAATGTCAATGTGATAACATGACTAACTAGAACAATACCAAACAAACATAATATATATATGTATATATAAACCACAATAAAGAGATCATGCAAAATAAACTGCATATTGTTATCGACAGACCTGTTATTTCTAGCAATTGCCAGTGATGCTACCACCTCCACAGAAAGAACATAGATAGGACCATAAGCATGCAAGACGTATTCACTACCAATCAGATGTCTTGATTTCTCATACCTGGAAATATTTGCAATAGAGAAAAAACTCAAAAATTAGGTTGCGAATAGTTATACACACTTCATCAAATATATACATTATTGCATAAACAAAAAAACACAAAAATATATATTTAAAGGAGAGGGAGGGGTAAAAGTTTTCGTATCTACCACTTCAGTTTAGAGTCAGTTATCACAGGTCCTTTCTTGATGCATCCAATGTAAGTCAGTGAATGGCTTCTCTGTGAGAACCCAACAGAGTTGCAAGTCGATCTGTTAGAATTGAGAAAATGGTATTAATAGTAAAAGACCAGCAATAGTGAAATTACTGAACAGCACGAAAATATTAGTCGCCAAAAGTAATATTTGGCAACTAAATTTAAATTTAGTCGCCAATAAGTAATATTTATTGACTAATAAATTTTCGTACTAGTATCTTGAACCAACGCCGACAAATTTTAATTTTACTCGCCAAAAAATGTGCAGCAAGTGCTGTTATATATATGCTGCATACCGAGAACAACAGGCCTCTCTTTTGACTAGGGGAAACTGAATATTTTTTCCATCCTATTTCCCTCCTCCAGTGTTGGAACTCTCCCTGCAAAATAAATACACAAGACAATTAAGCCACAGGATATCAGAAAAGGGCCTTCATTTTATGTGCATATGGGACTTGATGATTAAGTAAGATGATCAAACAACAGAACCCCGTCAGCACAGGTGAGTGGGGCACTTGTCCTAACCTGTCTTAAGGAAGGAATCTATAGCCACATTTAACCTGGCTTGATTCAGCGTACGAAACACAACAAATTTAACCTGCGCAAAAACAAAAACAAAAAAAGTGAATACTTGGTAGGTAAAAATGACACACTTTGTTCCATATGGCACAAAAGTATATAAAGGGCAAAAAATTATTACTAATATACAACAGACAACCTCTTGGTAGGAGCTACAAAGGTATCCACAGAAAAGGAAGGCAAATGTTGTGAGTAGGGAGGGATTTGTTTTCGCCATAATGATGCTCAACCCAGTTCCAAGCTTCAAAAAACAAGGGTTCAGCAACATTAGCTCTGAGTAAAAATGTTCAATGCATAAGTATGTGCATCATGCACACTGCAAAAGACCATAAAATTCATACCCAATTCTCAGCTCACTGATCCAAGAACCATCAAGTGCCAAAGTAGAAATGTCACAACATAATGCTGCAGTAGTTCAGTTTTTCCTTTTATTTAACATGAAATAACATATTGCCATGAAAAGGTGTGATGCCCATCAATGTGTCATTACTCTCACAATACGCAGAAGTTCAAAAGTAGAAACTCAATTGGCTCCACTAGTGTATTACTTCTTCAAAAAAACAAAAAACAAAAAACAGTGATATAACATTTGTGTGTGTGTGGCTTGTGCACCCTTGGTGATTCTTTTATAAGAAAGGTAGCATATTTGGACAATAATCTTTTGACAGGAGGAGATAAGATTTGAAGATGTCAAACAAGGCACATTGTTGCACCTAGATTAAAAGATAAGGGGCTCATATTGGACTAATTGTAGAGATCACTTCTTTGTATAGTACCCTTTATGCTTGCCTCAGAGATCAAGCACTTTGAATTTGGTAGTAACAGAGTGAAGAGTAAATAGAAACTCAACTTAGCAAAAAATACTATTTTTTTGTTTGTTTGTTTAGTCATTTGCAAGTTTTATCCAAATGAAACATAAGAATTTTTTTAATGATCTCCAAAATAACAAAAGAATGACAATATTACTCTTAATTGTGTATTTCTTTTTTTTCTTCTTTTAATTATTTTAATTTTACTTATTTTTGATAACCAAGACTCCTTAGTGAGTTCTTCTATCTAATAAAGAGTGACCTGTGTGGTAAATGTCCAAATAACTGTCAAATTTGCATTAATATAAATGTCATTTGTCCTATAAACCTTAGTTAGTGGCCCCTCACATTATCAATTGTATTTGCAAGCACTTGATTATGTTTTCTCCGGAATTGAAATTCATATAAAATTCAATGGATGCAGCATGGTTACAATAGCTCATGCATTTATTTCAATCTCTTGAAAAGAATTTTGGGGTTTCGGGTATAGATAAATTAAAAGACTCAATTCAAAAGGCTTAAACATCCAGCTCACAGCAAACACAAGCTTCTGGAAATTGCAAAAGAAGTTGGAGAATCATACTAGATCGGCAATATTGCCCACACATTCTCCCTTTGCAGTAACATCCCCAATGTTTTCTTCTTTAGCAAAGGCTTTATAGATTGGAGCGCGAGTAGATGTTGATGTAACAGCACCCACATTCTACAAGAAATAAAATATAAATGTAAAGCTACAAAGCTAATTCAACACATTGACCACATTTATAAAATGGGATGAGAGAGAGAGAGAGAGAGAGGGAGAGTGAGAGAGAGAGAAGTTAAACCTTGGCTACATTGGCAACACAAGCTAAAGGCAAAAAAAGGTGTGGCACAGCTGCAGTTACCAATTCTATCCCAGCACCCAGTTCCATTAGAAGATCACCAGAAAAGCGAAGCTGAAAGACATCATAATTTTCCACAGAAAAGTCTTGTTAGAAATAAGAACTACATCCACTGAAAATTAACTGCAAGAATAACTATATTTGAGAGCAATTTCACATATTATATCATAATCAAATTTCTTCCCTTGCCGAGCAAAAAACATTTTTCCTACCCAAGCACTATAGTTGCCAAAAATGCTAAAATTAGGTTGCCAAAAATGCTAAAATTAGTCACCAAAAATGCTTGCCAAAGGTGCGATTTCTTGTAGTGTGAGCACAGAAGCAGATGGGGAGCAAGAACAAACCCAACACTAAGTACAACCAAATATAAACAAGACCTATTTACGGAATAAACCATGTACATCCCACATGGAAGGCGAAAATTAGGTCCAGGAAATACATATAGTATCACAATAACTATTTCAAACATAATAACAAAGTAAATGTTCCAACTGTATGAACACCATCACGACGCATCCACAACAGCATGAAGCCAGCAGCAGCAACACACAGCCGGCAGTAACCAGAATCAAGAAATAGCAAGCAACCAGCAACCAACAACACAGCAAGTAGTACAAAAATAGCAACAGCAGCAACAGCAAGCAACCAGCAACCAGCAACACAGCAACCAGCAACCAAAATAGCAGCAGCAGGAGCATCTAGAATCTTATAAAATAAGCCACAATTACAAGATAAGATAAGCCAAAAGCCAGAACTATATAATAAGCCACAACTTAAACAATGTAGACTAATCCAAGTGAAAACACCACCTGAAGATAATGTTTGAATATACTTACCAATGTTGGTTGTTCCTAATGTCCTAATTTTCCCCCTGTTCCGCAACCCCTTCCATGGGTTTGTCTCCTGGGTCTCTTACTATATACTCTCTGTATATCTTGTGCTGCTGCACGTACGACTCCCTCGCCCGCTTCTGTAGAAGCTGGCTGCACATCACCAATGGCTGCAGTACAATCATTTGATACCACCTCCGGCACACCTTCACATACGGCACTAAGCTGTGAAACGCCATCATCCGCTGCATTATTGTCTTGGTCTATTGCTTGGCGTCGCCTTCACCCTCACCCTCGCCCTCTACTTACACCACGACGGCCGCCACAACCTCTACCCCTACCTGTCCCTCTGGTAGGTGCATGGACCTGGCCTTCTCCCTCCTCGTCAATGTGGAGGTCATGGGTAATGAGTGGATCAACATGGTAGGTGAAGGTCATATGTGGTGTAAAAGATGTTGGTGGGGTAGGAGATGATGGTACTGTGAAAGGGTTGGGTGCGGTCAATGTTGACGCAGAGGGAATCATAGTAGACAGACATGTAGTAGACAGTGGCGCCAAGGGAGTCACCGGGGTACCAACCGTTGTCCTATATGGGCGTGGTGACCAGGAGGGGTCCAATATATGGCCATGGCGTGTGGAAGTATGTTCAGACATTAGAGGATCTACCTGAGGGGCAAACTGGGATGTGTAATTGGTACATTTAGGTGGGGAAGTCTGCAGTGTCTGCATTGCTGTAGATCGACCATGAGGGGACAGGACCATGGAAGGACCCTCACCAAAGTGTTCCATATAGAAATAGTCCGATTGATGTGCATGACGTGCGGTAGAATGCGGTGGAGGCATTGATGTTGATGGCATTGATGTCAATGGCTCAGTGGATGGCATATTCAGGTGCAGCATTGATGTCATTGTAATATCTACCCCCATATAAGGATCCTCACCAAAGTGGCCGAAATCTAGTCGGTCACATCGGTGTGCCTGTTGCAAACCATCGTACAATAACTCCCATATCTCGGCAATAGCATCCAATCCCTCTCTACCATCGCGTGTAATATGGGCAGCGTCTGCCATGTGATATGCCCTCGTAACTCTACGAACCTGTAATGTAATGGTAGCTGTGTTACATAACCATCAATGCCAAATAACAGACATACACAAACTTAAGCAAATGTTGTTTTGGAGAATATAAAGAACCTACCAATCCCTCTAAACTACCCCCGACGCCTTGGTATCCAAAGGCAGCAATGTCACTCGGATTACTAAGTACTAGACGTGTATGACGGCGAAACCATAACATGTATGGGTCCGAAGATGTAAGCACTTCATTGCTCCTCTCTGCATGGACAATGGTGCTGCGTCGGTTGTTCCACTCACCAATAAATGTCTGGTATTCCTTTGCCCAATCAATGGCCATTTTGCCACGCCTATCTTTAAAATGCATAGCCAAGTGGGCGTCAAAGCGATCAGGCACACTCTGAACTCGTCCAAATTGTCTAAGTACCCGGTCGGGGAGATGCCAGTTAATGATATCGAAGCATATAAGTGGCACTTGTGCCATCCATATGTCTCGACCAATGGTACAATACGATGGAAAGCTGGTCATGATGTCATCCTCCATCCCGTAAGGCTCTCATATGAACTGCAATAGCAATGCAATAATTTAGAGATTTATTCGTACAATGGAGGTTGACAAACAAAAAAATGGGTAAATTCACATGAACAAATTACAAACGTCCCCCTCCATCATGCGGTCGAACTGGTCATGGCTGAAGGGAACCCTCCACCTGTAAGCTCGCGGGCCAGGTGGTAACAGCTGGTCGCCCTCCCCTATGGCATGCTCGCCAGCAGTAATGTTCGACTTTCGACTAGGGGCGATCCTGCTCAATCTCTCCCACGCCCAAACCTACAATGAATGATGCCATTATTAATTTATTACAGTAGGCACTTTAGAAAACTTGGCAATTGAGAATATAAGATAAAACTACAAGTCATTGCAACTCACTTGTAACAGCACAAGTGGGCCAGCTATCTCCTTTGTATCAGCCTTAGTTGCCTGACACAACATCCTGTACAAACATGCCAATGTGGCACCACCCCAGCTGTACTCCTGGATACGGTCAAAGTCTCTAAGTAGTGGCAAAAACATCATCTTCACTATATTTTGTGACTTATCGGGGACGAACACCCCCCCAATAAGCCACATAATATAGGCTCGAGCATAATGATGAACCGTCTCATCGGATGCATCATGTGGAAGGTGACGGAAATGCTCTGATATCCATTTCAACTTAAGCGATGATCTTATGAAGTCTTCTTATGTAGGTGCTGCTCCTAACAACTCCACACATAGCGCTATCAAATCATCCAACTTATTTCCTGGGTCTTTTCCAGTGGCTGTGTGTCCGTCAACCGGTAGGCCAAATAAAATAGCCACATCTTGTAATGTAACTGTGGACTCTCCAACAGGAAAATGAAATGTGCGCATCTCTATGCGCCACCTCTCTACGAGAGTTGTAATGTGATGGTGGTCCAATTGAATAGGTCCGATCCAATACACCCATTAGAACCCCGCATGGAGTAGGCAACTGTCACGACCCAAACCCGTACCTATGGGTTTAGCACCGTAACCGGCCAGTAATCCGAGATTATCGAAGGCCTGCTTAATAGTAATATAGTAGAATAGAGTACAGGGGCCTGGCGGAAGCCAAAACAGTAAATAAACAATATCCAATGAGCTGTGACAGTCTGTATACAAAAAGACTTTTCATACATATATATATGAACAGTACAAAACAGTATGTACAACATTTACAGTTATTCAGAGCAGGGACTTAATCCCCATTGGAACAGTACAATGCAAAACATTCAGTCTATACAGTTAACAAAACAGTTACAGAGATAGACGGGGGAAATTAAAACACCCCTAAGCCATAGCTAGACAGGCTCGGAACCTCGCAGTGAGGCACAGTGGTTGGCTTGACAAAAAAGGGAGCCTAATCCACGCTCCTAGCTCCGGTCTGGTGCCTGAACACCTACATATATATATGAGCAGCGAGCTAAAGCCTAGTGAATAACATAATGCGTAAAGAGGTTAAGAATGAATGCCCTTACAGTAATGAAAACAGTTCATTAAATCAGTATTTCAGTCGTTCAGTCAATACAGTCATATGTGGTACATCCATTAGCATAACAGTACAGTAAACAGTAGGTCTTGAAAGACCGAACAGTCAATGATAGCCATCAATCAGTAAACAGTAGTGGTTCCAACAAAGGAACCGACAGAGATCTCTGTAATAGTAACAGTCAGTAACAGTAGTTGCTAAGGATGCCACAATATAGTTCAGAATAGAGGACATACATTCATTCAGTTAACAGTATCAATTCAGAAACAGTACAGTTCAATTGTTTAGAAGATAATCATTTTTGAACATATCTTTACACAGTTGTTACTCACAGAGTTCTGGGCTACAGTAAAGCTAGAGCGCGTCACCAGTCGCCAACCCTACACAGTTTACAGGACGAACACACACTAAGCTACATAGTTGGGAAAGATAATAACTTAATCCCTAATTTGCCTCGGTGTGTTCTACATCTATATCTCCATTAAGATGCCTTAAACTAGGCCTAAGAATGGATGAGGATGCAAATATGCACTTTAAAAACATTTTTAGAATTTTCAGAAAATAGGGGTACCGCTTGAGCGTATAATACTCCGCTCGAGTGGACATGCAGACAAATGTTTCCACTCGAGCGTAGACTTACCCGCTCGAGCGTACTGCAAAATAGTCAAAAGTGCTGGATAGGCGGAACTCACGCTCGATTGGGCGCTCGACACCCGCTCGAGCTTGAGACACAAAGTCCCGCTCGAGCGTCAATTCTTCCGCTCGAGCGAACTGCAAAACACAACCAAAAGCTGGGAGCACGATTTTCACGCTCGAGCGCCAGTCACCCCGCTCGAGCGTGAGTTCAAAATCTGGAATTCCCAGATTTGAACCTCAAGCTCAAATTCAACTCCAAATGTAACAAATTCGATTCCTTTGGGCCCATTTCCTGGAAAACACTTATAAATACATAGTATGACGTGATTTAAAGCTCAATTTGTAAAATCAAGGCCCAAAGGTAGTTCAATTAAATCCAAATTCAAACCAATTTTCATGAACAAGATGAACATGGAACATGCATGAGTTTAAATCAATTCAAAGCTTCCAATACTAGCTCAAATGAGCCAATTCCTTCAAAACCAAGATGAGTTCAAGGTCCAATGCAAAAATATGAACATGCATGTACCAATTTCCATGTATTCAATTTCAAAATGCTAGGATATAAGCATGCATGCATGATTTATGCTACAATTCAACATATAGAACCAATTCTAAACTTAGCTCTGCAATATGACATGAACCATGCAAGAATCAATTCAAAACATAAGAATGAGAAGGTGAATCCCTACCTTAAGTTTCCAATGCAAGATCAAGGAGCTCAATTTGCAATCTACACTTTAATTCTACCAAGTTTCCAAGCCAATTAGAGATGAAATCACACTCTCTCCTAACTCTCTCTCTCTAGTTCGGTTGAGCTCAAGAAAAAGGGCTGAAGAAATGTTGTATCTAAGTGTAATATGAAGATCAAAGTGTTGTGATAGTGGGCCACTATTGTGGCAAAATGGTAAATATGCCAAACTATGCAATTTAACTTTTTTAATCTAATTTAATCATACCAAATCATATTTTAAATAAATATGCCTTAAATTCACATAAATCCTAATGATCATAAAACATCAATCAATTTCTGGTTCAGCCACCGATAAGGCCTTTAATTTGTAATTTAAACACAAAGACATGGACAGATAATCAAACAGTCAACAGATAGACAATGCATTTAAACAGATACAGTCAATCAATCAGTTTTAGATTTCAGTCAGTCAGTTCTGTATTTTAATCAGTTCAATTACCAATTGTAATCAGTCTCAGTTTGGCAGAAATCAGTAGTTTATCGGTAAACAGGGGTGAGGGTTATTACAGCAACGTAGGACTCTATGGTCCAAGGCGGTGTCCCATATGCCCAAATCAGATCGTCGGCATTTCAATTTCGGCTGATCTTTCACCTGCACAAGACAACGTTGTGTGTAAGAGACATAATGCTTGTACAAATGACAATTGAATTTTCATAATGAACCCATCTTCTATTAACTGAAACAGTGGGTGAGATAACCAACATTTTAGTGGTGCATAGTGCGTAAGTGGTGTAAATGTACAAAGATAAATACATACAGACACAGATTTGTAGTGTCATGACATAGAAATAAAAGGCTCCTATAGTGAAGATTATAAATACATACATACAGACATGCATGGAATTGGCAAAACATACATATGTTATTCGGAATTGGCAAAACGCTTCACTGATGAATCAACAAATGAGAAATCATAATGTATTAAGTGAATTATTTATTATTTCTTAATTATCTAACAAAAGTGAATCAACATATTTTTCTCCTAGAGTACTACATAATTAGCCAGCTAGCAAGGATAATTATTGAGTCATTCTAGAGTATTATGTGGTGTTATTTATTTAATGTTCCCAACTACTTACGTGATGACAATTTTTACAAGAAATAATGTTGACTCACTTTATTAACTAGGTAAAAGACAAGGAATGAACAACTGGTCCTTCGTTCGCCATGGCAAAAAGACAAAATAGGCTAAAAAGCCAATAACACAAAATGTTACATCTAAACAACATTCATTTCATTTTTTCTTTTACAAAAGCCAAAAAGCCTATCCCAAGTGAGGCTTTTTAGCCCCAGGCTAAAATAGGCAAAAAGTTAAAAAGCCAAAAAGTCAACCCACATCCCAAACGAATCCCTTCATGTGTCTATTTGGTACAGTTTATTGTAAGTTAAAGGTTAGTAATAAAAAAGACGCTGAAAGCATTATTTCTCTAACATTATGGTAATTAACTTTTTCAACTTATTTAAAAATAAAAGTTGCACCAACAGGCTAATACGCAACTCTGAAATTATAATTAAAAAAAAAAGCTACAAACAATTCATGTAAATTATATTGAAAATTGTCTCATAAAAATTGAAAAAGTGAATGTGGGTTAATAGTGTGAAAACAGTTGGTACTATGAATTCCAAAAACCAGCGGGTGGTTCCCGCTGTTACAACACTTAACTATTTTTGAAAGGGCAAACTCCACCTATTTTTAAAATTTTTTATTGAAATTTATCAATTGAAATAATGTTGTTCAAGTAAGGAAGTAGACAAATCTAGTTTTCCACACTGCGATGGTAGTATGAGTCGCTGAAATTGGATTATTTAATAATTTTTTGAGTAGGTAATGGGTGATGAACTAGGACTTCTGATTTGATGATTATATAATATTATTTTGTGCTATAAGATTATGAATTCAGCCTCTATAAAAAAGAATTTTGTTTGTGATATTTATTTCTTCTTTTATTTTAGGAATTGTATTTGAAAGTCCTTTATTTCATCGTAAGCGTGAACTTGGGGTAATTGTTAAACTTGATGATTATCAACCTTTTAACCATTTTTTTTTTTTTTGGTTAAGACCCCCAACTGGACCAACCACTTGGCTTTGAGCCTGTTTTTGCAGCGCCTAAGTTTGGTTTTCTCTAAGCCCCCATTCCTTACCAGAGTCATCATTTTGACTGGACTCCCAGGAATTGAAAGGCGACTCTTTCTTCTTTCCTGAAATACGACCTGACAGTATATCACAGGTATACAAACTGCAACAAGTTACGGAAAACAAAAAGAAAGGGTTGCATGAAATGAAAAAGTAAAAATAATATCATGGAAGTGAGTTCTTTCACAATAACCCCTAATATCAATTATCAGTACCATTTCATATCCTCTGCGTGTCTATAAATAGCAGTACCCCAACTACGATCATTATCCAACCCATCTCAATAATTCTTTACAACCCATATATTTATTTTCATTTTGCTGTGTACAAGAAATGTCTTCGAGGGGTGCAGGCAGTTCATGCCAACGAAGGCTGCCTAAAGTGTGGCTACTACCTCCATGAAAACCCATGCTTTAAGTAGATTTCAAATCCATTACTCAAACTTTTTAGAACAACTAAGCATTTACCAATATGTACTAAATTTAAAACACAAGATTGAACTGATAAAATGGTCTTCCCTCACGTAATGAATGTTTGGAAACTAAAAAAACAATTCACGACGTAACAAAATGTGGCAACGCATTAAATATGACATGCATTTATATTGGTGATTAGTAATTCATTTGACATTATTGTCATAGGAGATAAGGTTCACATGGTACCTATGTGATTAAAGTTATTGTCAGTGTGTTGTCACGTCAACCTGTATGACATGAAAAAACGTGCTTTCACTTTAAAGGAGTTGTCATTTTTTTGGAAAGAAGTACGAAGGTTTGAAGAGGGTTTCATGTAGATTTGAAATGCATTACTCAAACTTTTTACAAGAACTAAGCATATACAAATACGTAGTAAATGTCCGAGAAATGATTGAATTCATAAAATGGGCCTTCACCCACGTAATGGATTTTGGAAAAAAAAAATAAAAAAAAATTAGTTTCCCACATAACAAAATGTGGCAAAACATTGAATATAAATTGCATTTATATTGGTGATTATCAATTCATTCTGTGAATATTTGCATTTTTCTAACATTAGATAAACTGGTGTCCATCGAGGTCAGGACACAATCGACCATCAACGCACCAAAGTCTGCACAATCCAGTGCACAAAGGACACTTGCAACAACTAAAGCAATTGAAGAGATTTGCCACATTTGACCAAATCTATGTCATTAGTAATTGAAGTCGTAAATACATTATCAATTTACTAAATACTGACTCCAATTCAAAGAAAGTAGCGTGGAACTAATATGTAAAGATGACAAAAAACTACTGTCGAATCGATCGGATTCTCGCTAGACATTTTCTCTTATCATGCCCTCTTTGCAAACACAAACTACAATGGTGCAATCCACTTTGTCTGGAAGTATCCATTTCGTTGTGGATACAGTTATGTTGAGGACGACCCGTTTTAACTTCACGTTGTCGAGCTAGAATAGCAAGCAAAGTTGGGTAATCATTGTCAGGCCAATATTGCTCGTGCGGCATGAGCCTAAACTTCTGCACGAAGATACGCATGTGGACTTCCAACCTATGCACCATCGCCCAAGTCTGCTGTCACAGCAAGCATGTGGGAACATGGCAAGTGAAATAATGTGTACTTCCCACATGAACAACTCGGTGGTCAGAGACTAACTATTTGACGAGCACCACCCCCCATCCCATGCGGTGCTGTTCTCACCTCATATTCCCCTATTCCCCTGCAGGAAAAATGTATGTGCGTGGATTAATATGCATATATGTTTAAATAGAGACTAACATCAATGATCGACAAGTGCGAAATGTTAATGTGTAGTGAATTCGGTGTATCTAATAAAAATTACCTATTAATCGGTACCAACATATGAACATTCGCTTTAGCTTGGTGCTCGTCAATCCATCGTTGAACATTAGTCGTTTACAAGTGACCCCGATTACTCGCATTTTTAGCAATGGTCCTGCCCTCGTCAAAATATTTCACGAGCCGATAAAAAGTTATCTCAACTGATGCTGTAATGGGAACCCTGCGTGCGCCTTTCAGTACACCATTGAAGCCCTCTATATGGTTTGTTGTCAATATGCCCCAACGACAACCACCATCATGGCACAATGTCCAATGAATAGGGTTCATCCGTCTAAACCACCGTTCAACATTCTTCTCAAGCTTGTAGATATCGTCCATAATCTTGTTAAACTTCCGCACTTGTCGTGCAGAACCAGCTCTCCACACAAGATCCTTTGCCACTGTATTGCCGAATCATTCATTGAAATTGCTACATATGTGTCGCAAGCAATACCTATGGTACCCTCTTGGTTGAACTGTTGGATTGTCCCAAATTCTTGACACGACACTAAGCAAAGCTGTGTGTCAATCGGATATCAATGTGACCCCCTCTCGGTCACGGCACACATGTCGCCTAAGCAGAGTAATGAACCAACCCCAACTCTCGATCATCTCATTGTCAACAACGGCAAAAGCGAGAGGTATAATCTTGTCCGTAGCAGTCACTGCAGTGGCCGCAACAATCTTCCCTTCGTATTTCCCGTACAAGTGTGTGCCGTCAATGCATATCACTGAACGACAATACTTGAAGCCTTCTATTGCAAGTTTAAATGCCCAGAACACATAGTTCATGTACATTTCAGTTCCGATTGAGGTAGCGTGCAAATTCGGAATGATGTCCCATATAACAACTGTGCCTGGATTGAATGCCTGCAATGCAGCCATATATCTAGGAAACCTTCGGTACGACTCGTCCTAGGCACTAAACACCATTGCAACTGCCTTCGTCCTTGCAAGCCACGCTTTCTTATATGATATAGTGAACTGAAACTTCTCTTTCACAACCTCAATTATGGTAGCAAGAGGCAATTCTGGTGATATCTGCAAATATACATTATATTTGAATACATTACAGTCATAATGAAATCTTAAAAACAATAATGTATCTAGCATGGCACTTACCGTAATTTGTGCCTTGATGAAATGAGCAATGACCTCGGACTTGAGGTTGCAATTGTCCCTATTCATTCTAGGGTACACACACTGATGCGACACTTCAAACCTTCTAATTTGAAAGAAATCTTTGTCTTTCAACTTCGTTGCCCGAACCCTCCAGTTGCAGCCGTGCTTGCACTCGGCCACCCAACTATTTCCTTTGGATTCTACGACCTTGCATTCTCGATTGCACTTCAGGTTATACAACTGAACAGCGTGCACTAGTCTTTTCTTATCAGTAAATATCATTCTTTTCTCCAAATTAGCAGTTTCGAAGTCCCACAATGGCCAACGTTTGACAACATCACGGCTAGTGATGGAACCATCATTGTCGAAATGCAAATTATGGTAGAAAGGGATATGGACATTTGTGTGTACCTCCTGCATATCATGATGCCCTCCAACTTCGTCATCATCAGAGTCATTGTCCGCACCTTCCCATGCGCCATCCAAATCTTCCACGGAATCTTCATCACTTACTCCAACCTCGTCAAAGAATGGCACTGTATCATCGGAGTATGCATAATTTTGGATAGTCGTCTCCAGTGTACGTTGAACATTACAAACCGGTGGACATTCTTCATTCTAATGGGGATATGAGGTTGTAAGAACCATCGGATTATACGTTGTCGGAGCACTTACACCTACTCCGGCACTGTAATAACCATCTACATTCTGTGATGCATTTAATTGATTATAACTCTGAGAATGATTGAATGGAGGGTAATCTTCAGGGAACATGTGTGCAGACTGTATAAGTGTATTGTCAGGGGATTGCGATTGTGTCAACATTTGAGTGAATGTCCCACCCACCGGAATTGGCATCTCTGTGCCACCAAAATTGCTCTCCTTCTCCACCCTGTGAGTTTAAAGATATTGTCAGCGCGTTGTCATGCCAAAATTATGACATGAAAACCCATGCTTTAAGTAGATTTCAAATCCACTACTCACACTTTTTACACCAACTAAGCATTTAGCAATATGTACTAAATTTAAGACACATGATTGAATTGATAAAATGGTCTTCCCTCACGTAATGAATTTTTGGAAACTAAAAAAACAATTCATGACCTAACAAAATGTGGCAACGCATTAAATATGACATGCATTTATATTAGTGATTAGTAATTCATTTTGACATTATTGTCATAGGAGATAAGGTTCACATGGTACCTATGTGATTAAAGTTATTGTCAATGTGTTGTCACGTCAACCTGTATGACATGAAAAAACGTGCTTTCACTTTAAAGGAGTTGTCATTTTTTTGGAAAGAAGTACGAAGGTTTGAAGAGGGTTTCATGTAGATTTGAAATACATTACTCAAACTTTTTACAAGAACTAAGCATGTACAAATACGTAGTAAATGTCCGAGAAATGATTGAATTCATAAAATGGGCCTTCACGCACGTAATGGATTTTGGAAAATAAAAAAAAAAAAAAAAATTAGTTTCCCACATAACAGAATGTGGAAAAACATTGAATATAAACTGCATTTATATTGGTGATTATCAATTCATTCTGTGAATATTTGCATTTTTCTAACATTAGATAAACTGGTGTCCATCGAGGTCAGGACACAATCGACCATCAACGCACCAAAGTCTGCAGAATCCAATGCACAAAGGACACTTGCAACAACTAAAGTAATTGAAGAGATTTGCCACATTTGACCAAATCTATGTCATTAGTAATTGAAGTCGTAAATACATTATCAATTTACTGAATACTGATTCATTGAATATTACATTGACTCCAATTCAAAGAAAGTAGCGTGGACCTAATATGTAAAGAAGACAAAAAACTACTGTCGAATCGATCGAATTCTCGCTAGACATTTTCTCTTATCATGCCCTCTTTGCAAACACAAACTACAATGGTGCAATCCACTTTGTCTGGAAATATCCATTTCGTTGTGGATACGGCTATGTTAAGGACGACCCGTTTTAACTTCACGTTGTCGAGCTGGAATAGCAAGCAAAGTTGGGTAATCATTGTCAGGACAATATTGCTCGTGCGGCATGGGCCTAAACTTCTACGCGAAGATACGCATGTGGACTTCCAACCTATGCACCATTGCCCAAGTCTGCTGTCACAGCAAGCATGTGGGAACATGGCAAGTGAAATAATGTGTACTTCCCACATGAACAACTCGGTGGTCAGAGCTAACTATTTGACGAGCACCACCCCCCATCCCATGCGGTGCTGTCCTCACCTCATATTCCCCTATTCCCCTACAGGAAAAATGTATGTGCGTGGATTAATATGCATATATGTTTAAATAGAGACTAACATCAATGATCGACAAGTGCGAAATGTTAATGTGTAGTGAATTCGGTGTATCTAATAAAAATTACCTATTAATCGGTACCAACATATGAACATTCGCTTTAGCTTGGTGCTCGTCAATCCATCGTTGAACATTAGTCGTTTACAAGTGACCCCGATTACTCGCATTTTTAGCAATGGTCCTGCCCTCGTCAAAATATTTCACGAGCCGATAAAAAGTTATCTCAACTGATGCTGTAACGGGAACACTGCGTGCGCCTTTCAGTACACCATTGAAGCCCTTTATATGGTTTGTCGTCAATATGCCCCAATGACAACCACCATCGTGGCACAATGTCCAATGAATAGGGTTCATCCGTCTAAACCATCGTTCAACATTCTTCTCGAGCTTGTAGATATCGTCCATAATCTTGTTAAACTTCCGCACTTGTCGTGCAGAATCAGCTCTCCACACAAGATCCTTTGCCACTGTATTGCCGAATCTTTCATTGAAATTGCTACATATGTGTCGCAAGCAATACCTATGGTACCCTCTTGGTTGAACTGCTGGATTGTCCCAAATTCTTGACACGACACTAAGCAAAGCTGTGTGTCAATCGGATATCAATGTGACCCCCTCTCTGTCACGGCACACATGTCGCCTAAGCAGAGTAATGAACCAACCCCAACTCTCGATCATCTCTTTGTCAACAACGGCAAAAGCAAGAGGTATAATCTTGTCTGTAGCAGTCACTGCAGTGGCCGTAACAATCTTCCCTTCGTGTTTCCCGTACAAGTGTGTGCCGTCAATGCATATCACTGGACGACAATACTTGAAGCCTTCTATTGCAAGTTTAAATGCCCAGAACACATAGTTCATGTACATTTCAGTTCCGATTGAGATAGCGTGCAAATTCGGAATCATGTCCCATATGACAACTGTGCCTGGATTGAATGCCTGTAATGCAGCCATATATCTACGCAACCTTCGGTACGACTCGTCCCAGGCACCAAACACCATTGCAACTGCCTTCGTCCTTGCAAGCCACACTTTCTTATATGATATAGTGAACTGAAACTTCTCTTTCACGACCTCAATTATGGTAGCAAGAGGCAATTCTGGTGATATCTGCAAATATACATTATATTTGAATACATTACAGTCATAATGAAATCCTAAAAACAATAATGTATCTAGCATGACACTTACCGTAATTTGTGCCTTGATGAAATGAGCAATGACCTCGGACTTGAGGTTGCAATTGTCCCTATTCATTCTAGGGTACACACACTGATGCGACACTTCAAACCTTCTAATTTAAAAGAAATCTTTGTCTTTCAACTTCGTTGCCCGAACCCTCCAGTTGCAGTCGTGCTTGCACTCGGCCACCCAACTATTTCCTTTGGATTCTACGACCTTGCATTCTCAATTGCACTTCAGGTTATACAACTGAACAGGGTGCACTAGTCTTTTCTTATCAGTAAATATCATTCTTTTCTCCAAATTAGCAGTTTCAAAGTCCCACAATGGCCAACGTTCGACAACATCACGGCTAGTGATGGAACCATCATTGTCGAAATGCAAATTATGGTAGAAAGGGATATGGACATTTGTGTGTACCTCCTGCATATCATGATGCCCTCCAACTTCGTCATCATCGGAGTCATTGTCCGCACCTTCCCATGCGCTATCCAAATCTTCCACAGAATCTTCATCACTTACTCCAACCTCGTCAAAGAATGGCACTGTATCATCGGAGTATGCATAATTTTGGACAACCGTCTCCGGTGTACGTTGAACATTACAAACCGGTGGACATTCTTCATTCTAGTGGGGATATGGGGTTGTAAGAACCATCGGATTATACGTTGTCGGAGCACTTAGACCTGCTCCGGCACTATAATAACCATCTACATTCTGTGATGCATTTAATTGATTATAACTCTGAGAATGATTGAATGGAGGGTAATCTTCAGGGAACATGTGTGCAGACTGTATAAGTGTATTGTCAGGGGATTGCGATTGTGTCAACATTTGAGTGAATGTCCCACCCACCGGAATTGGCATCTCTGTGCCACCAAAATTGCTCTCCTTCTCCACATAGATTTCCAAAAAATAATCAGGGCCTAATTTATGTGGGAGCTCTAAGACATTACTTAAGGTCTCATTATCTTTGATTGGCAACAACCTATACTGCCCCCGACATGGGAGTCTACATTTAAACTCTAATCGCATTATTTCCCCATGCGTACCAACCTTCGGCACCATCATAGCCTCCAATTCGGACAATGTTATCCCCCTGTACACATTATACAACCCCTGAGGTTCGATGTCGTAGGACACACCTTCATCGCGATTGCTCAAAATCTTTCCACCCCAATAGAACATAATGCTCACAACTTCCATACCTACACTTTGCATTCAAAGTAACTCAATTATTTCAAAATAATAAAGTAAGCACATTTGAGAGCAAACACCACATATATTACACAGGAGTGCCTTTAGGCATGGGTCTTTTGGCTAAAAATCACCACAACAATTAAGACCAACCAAAAAAGATTTTTTGAGACTTTATTGTGAGAACAAATTAGCTACCAATTGTGCTCGTAGTATAAAATCCATTAAGGAGCAATGCACCGATTGTTTATTTTTCCATGCCTACTGTTACAAGAATTTCGCAATTTATTTAAATATACTTTTCTTAAAATGGGAAACCCCTTTATCCAACTAAGCATGCAAACCTTTTCCATATCTTTAATTGACATTTTGTTCAGGTTTATCAAACCCGTTTTCGTCATGTGTTTCGTGTGTAGTTGCTTTCATACTTTGATTTTTTTAATTTCACATTCTATGAAATAGCATGCACATACTGTAAGAACTCTTCTCACAACCTCACTGTGCGTGCCATAATTTCTCATTTCATCTTCATGTATTGAACCATCCATGTAAGACATTATAACCAATAGGCCTTTGATACAGAAAAACTCTACTAAATTAATTCTTCATACTATAAGAACCTAATTTTACAAGCCCTAATTTTTCATACTATAACAACCTAAGAACTTCCAACAGGAAAATCCTAAATTGTTCACAAGTTCAAACTCTAAACTACCATGCCCACAATTGTTCAGTCTGAAACAATAGTATAAAATATTGAAATTCCAACTTTCCATGAAGAATAAAAAGTATCTTGACTTCTAAAAACATAAACACATTAAGCTTTTGGGTCAATCGCTAATCTAATAGATTCATGTAGCTACAGCTAATCAATTCACGCATGGAGTTACAACACCTCAGTTTAGAAGAAGCTCTGAGGATTGTTGAATAAACATTTGTTTTCTTAACTTCGTTTGATTGGGGTAATTACATTGATAAAGAGGTTATCTTTGCAACTTGGTAAAGTAAATGCTAGTCAAATAGATGTCAGATCAAGTGCAAATCAATGACACATAGACCCTTTGAACTTCTTTTGACTAAAAATCACCACAAGAATTAAGACCAACCAAAAAAGATTTTTTGAGACTTTATTGTGATAACAAATTAGCTGCCAATTGTGCTCGTAGTCTAGAATCCATTAAGGAGCAATGCACCGATTGTTTATTTTTCCATGCCTACTGTTACAAGAATTTCGCAATTACTTTTAATATATTTTTCTTAAAATGGAAAACCCCTTTATCCAACTAAGCATTCATAACACTCAACATGTTCAAGTAATTAACTATTAAGAATTTATTAACATCAATAAAAGTTTTTGTTTTGTTTCCTAAATATTTTCATACACTTTCAAATCCTTTTGTTATCTCTCATGTTTTCGAAAAGTTTGAAAAGTTTCCAATTCTATTTTCATTTCCAACCTAACCGAAAGAACGTACGGAAACAAAATTTTGATCCTATTAGAGAAGATAGGAAAATTATCACATTTTAATAACAACAGTTGATTTCTTTAACATCAATTTATAACCCAAGTTTGACAGCACATATACACACCCCAACTATACCACCGACCAAAGTACTGGCCAAAGTTAACAAAAAACAAAAAATAATGGACAAAAAAAAAAAAAAACCTAATCATAAAAATTATGTTGACTATTATAGATAAAGGGCTTACCATTATAAGAAACATCAATAGACTGAAAAACTAATGCACAAAATGATGACAAAAAAAATAGCTACTTACTGAAGCAAATGTAAAGCATAGAGTATGAAAGACAAGGATACCTTATATCCAACGTAGTATCTGCAGCCCTGTACGGGGAGCAAATATTCAGGCATTTCTAAACTCTATTAGAATGTGTGTATTTCTTAAATTTAAATTTATCACAATAGTACCTGTAACCCCGTGCAAGGCATGGGCATTTTACCCTAGTATCTATATATCTGGCCCTAAAGGGTTGCACTCTATCACAAAAATATGGTTTTACCATAAAATTGTGTAACATCAGTAACAAAATGTATAATCTCGTTACAAATTAGCATAATAAAATGCCCAAAATTTTGTGGTTAATGATGTAAAAGTTTTTGGGTTAGTTATGATATTTTTTATTATGCCAATTTGTAGTTAGGTTATGCATGATGTAAAAGTTTATGGTTTTGTTGCAGCATTTTTTGTTACGACTACCCAAAATTAACAACAAACAAACAAAGAAAGAAAAAAAAAGCTTAGTGGGTTGGGCTAGGCTGTGGGCTCGATTTAGATCTGTTGTTATTGCATACGATGTAATGGGTTGGGCTAGGCTGTGGGGTCATACAAGAAAATTGTGGGCTTATTGTAGGGCTTGGTCCAAACGGGCCAGACTTCTATATCTAGAGGCTCTGAATTATAGGATTTTCCTTTCTTCAAAAAAGGTTTGATTCCCTTATTAGATGTGGGTTTTTTCTTTTTATATTTGTTTTGAGGATCTTTCTTGCACATATTTATAATTTTCTTTTTATGTACTAAAAAAAATGTAATTAAAATACAAGGAAAAATATGTTAAGTTTGTTGCGAAGTTTTCTCAAACCTATTATATTATTATTTGAAGGCATTTGTTATTTCCAAACTTTTAGAATTATGAACTTTTTTATCTTGTTTTTTCTTTTTTTTCTTGCCATTTCTATTGACAAATTTAAAATCCAAATGTAGTAATTAAAATTAAATCTTCTAAAATATGCCCCTCCATTCCTCGGTCATTTGGCATATTAATTGCATGTTGATCATTCAAGAGGTAAAGTCTCAGAAAATTATGAAGTCCAAGTGTCCATCAATGGCCGTAGGGGGTTCAAGGACAACAATGTGATGTTCAATCACCAAAAACTCCAAGCAACTCATTGTTGTCCTTTGTTTTTAATCTTTCCTCAACCCACTTACAAAAATATATATATTTTTTGATTGGTATCCGGCCGTAATGACTGACTAATATGATCTCAAAAATACATATATACACAATCATTTGCTTATAATGGAAGAATTAGATAGTTTCCACACCATTGGATTGTTGATATTTGTATATATATGTAGACTATTAATTGAAGATTTGAAGGCCAAAGGCATCATTTGGCCAAACTAACAAAGCAATGGTAAACTCTCCGTACTTCCAATTCGAACTTTACTTCTTGTGAACTTGCTATTTTCAATTCAAACTCTCTCTACTTCCAACTCAAACTCTATACCATCCTGAAAGTCCATCAGGGTGAGTACCACATGCACACAAACCATGGAAGGCCATGGCCTCCCTGCCTAGTATATATATATATATGGGTTCATTTTATGAGACATGAACTACCTTATCTAAACGTCTTGAATGTGGAGATTTAAAAGGTTGAATTTGGATATTTTAAAGGTTTGGAATCACTAGGAACTCCAATGATGTGTTAAAAATACCGAGTAAAATAGATGCACTACTTGAAATTGACAAGTTGAGAGTTAGCGAGTTAGCAAAACTCTTGCATCAATTCGAAGAGAAGATCAAAAGCTTTCACGAGGAATTTGCGTTAAGGATATGGTCGTATTAGGCGGGGAATAATGTCACAACTTGGGAATTTTATCAAATATTTGAGTTACGAATGCGATTTTAGATTTATGTAAAATTTTGTAGAAATCCCTATAATTAGGTAGATAATTGTAGAATTTATTCATCATAAGGTGGTGGAAGGATGTAGATAGCTTTCATACTACTAGATCATTGAAATTTATACATATCTAGACTATTAATTAAAATATATAATAGGCAATCATTTGGTTAATTAAAATACAAGGAAAAATATGTTAAGTTTGTTGTGAAGTTTTCTCAAACCTATTATATTATTATTTGAAGGCATTTGTTATTCCCAAACTTATAGAATTATGAACTTTTTTATCTTGTTTTTTCTTTTTTTTCTTGCCATTTCTATTGACAAATTTAAAATCCAAATGTAGCAATTAAAATTAAATCTTCTAAAATATGCCCCTCCATTCCTCGGTCATTTGGCATATTAATTGCATGTTGATCATTCAAGAGGTAAAGTCTCAGAAAATTATGAAGTCCAAGTGTCCATCAATGGCCGTAGGGGGTTTGAGGACAACAATGTGATGTTCAATCACCAAAAACTCCAAGCAACTCATTGTTGTCCTTTGTTTTTAATCTTTCCTCAACCCACCTACAAAAATATATATATTTTTTGATTGGTATCCGGCCGTAATGACTGACTAATATGATCTAAAAAATACATATATATATATATATACATATATATTTGGATTGGTATCCGGCCGTATTGACTAACTAATATGAGAGATCAATCCCAACGTAGTGGACAGTGGGACAGTGGGAAGAAAGGGAAGAAGAAGAAGAAGAAGAAATCATAGAGTCCACTCTTTTGCTTATGTCTCATCTCTTTACTGACTGACTATAAAACTAGTGTTTATATGAGTCAATCATAAATAAGATAGTCTCTTGCTTAAAAATGCTATCTGTATAATTTGCATTTATTGAGAGAAAATTATACTACTAATACGTCTTGAATGTGGAGATTTAAAAGGTTGAATTTGGATATTTTAAAGGTTTGGAATCACTAGGAACTCCAATGATGTGTTAAAAATACCAGGTAAAATAGATGCACTACTTGAAATTGACAAGTTGAGAGTTAGCGAGTTAGCAAAACTCTTGTATCAATTCAAAGAGAAGATCAAAAGCTTTCACGAGGAATTTGCGTTAAGGATGTGGTCGTATTAGGCGGGGAATAATGTCACAACTTGGGAATTTTATCAAATATTTGAGTTACGAATTCGATTTTAGATTTATGTAAAATTTTGTAGAAATCCCTATAATTAGGTAGATAATTGTAGAATTTATTCATCATAAGGTGGTGGAAGGATGTAGATAGCTTTCATACTACTAGATCATTGAAATTTATACATATGTAGACTATTAATTAAAATATATAATAGGCAATCATTTGGTTATAAAATGGAAGAATTAGATAGTTCCCACACCATTGGATTGTTGATATTTGTATATATATCTAGACTATTAATTGAAGATTTGAAGGCCAAAGGCATCATTTGACCAAACTAACAAAGCAATAGTAAACTCTCTGTACTTCCAATTCGAACTTTACTTCTTGTGAACTTGCTATTTTCAATTCAAACTTAGTATATATAAAATTTTGATTTTTTAGGTGTATTACCCTAATTTTTATAAAATTTTGATTTTTTAGGTGTATTACCCTAGTATATATAAAATTTTGATTTTTTAGGTGTATTACCCTAGTATATATAAAATTTTGATTTTTTAGGTGTATTACCCTAGTATATATAAAATTTTGATTTTTTAGGTGTATTACCCTAGTATATATAAAATTTTGATTTTTTAGGTGTATTACCCTAGTATATATAAAATTTTGATTTTTTAGGTGTATTAGCTTATGGCCAAACGTGTGGTGTGTATACTTGTATAAATCTGTGTGTAGTGTGCTCAGCATCTCCATTGGAGATGCCCCAAGGATCCTAATAATGAGCCAAGGCCAGTAGTATTGCCCCAACTAGGAATGGTGTAGGAATAGAACACCACAAATCCAATCCCACTCTACTTCATTGCTCTTCCTACTTTTGTTCTAAAATTTTGCCCTATATTCCCAATACATTTCCAAACACAAGATTATGTCTCAAGATTTCAATATTTCAAAATTCCACTACATCTTGTGGCTAAGAGTGTATTGAAAAAGAGGAAAATAAGGATATTATATGATAAACAAAAAAGGAGTGAGCAGAGATACAGAAAAAGTGAACTGAGATACAGAAAATCGTAAACTATATCCTACGAATAACAAAATGTGTGACTTTTTAATGCCCTAGATTCAGCAATGAAATGAAAACCCCAAATTTCGAAATTTAATGCCCTAACTTTTCAATGCCCTAATTTCGAAATTTAAAATCCCAAATTTGAAATGAAAACCCTCATTTATGCGATACAAACCTGAATGTGGGTGTTTGATGAAGGTGTTCCTCGTTTTTCCGGTGGTGTACTGTTGGCCGTTGTTCGTTGCTTCCTCTTTGTCGTCGGTCTTCCCTTCAGAGTTCGGCTGAGCGAGGGAGAAGAAGATGGGCTGGAAAAGAAGAAACGACTTTCGTAAAGGGAGAAGGAGATGGGTTTTGTGTAAAATGAAACGGCTTTCCGAAAACCGTTTTCCATTTATGATAAAATTCTTATTTTAGGCAAACAATATTTATAAATTGAAAAAAAAAATTTATTAAAAATAAAAACGGTTTTACAAAAACCGTTTTTCTATTTATTTTCAAATTATTATTTTAGGCAAACAATATTTATATATTGAAAAAAAAATTAATAAAAATAAAAACGGTTTTAGAAAAATCATTTTATATAAACTTAAAATTAATTAAGTGTTAAGTAAAAACAGTTTTGTTTTTATGAAGGAAAATTTTATTATTTTTTTATTCATCAAAAACGACTTTGCCAATGTCATTTTAATGAAAATGACTTTGGTAAACCCATTTCACCCCATATTGAAAATAAAATAAAAAACACAACGTAGAGTCGGACTAAAATATTCAAAATGCCCCAAACAGGGAAATTGGCCCTTAATCACCCTTCTCTCTTTCTCTTAATCACCCCTTCCATTTCTGTCTTCTCTCATTTTCATTTCTCTCTTCTCCAGTGCTGAGTCGATTCTCCTCTGACTGTTGACTGCCGCAGCTCCGTCTTCTTGAAGAGCGCGTCTGCTCTCTACCTCTTCGACAAGGACTTTATGGCCGGTGAAAACAGGGCGGCATCAAGAGATCTCCACCCTCTTGCGAGAAAACGAGACTTTAATGGCGACACCAGCAATGTGAAAGGTCATATCAAGATTTGTCTTTGACAATCAAATCACACCATCACCGATCTTGCCACACGACGTCGTCCCAAGAAGATCTTCTTCGACCATGCCCTAATTCTCCTTTCTCTACTAAATCGTCGATCTTCCATGCCGAATCGCAATCGTCGGAGCCCCTCCCCCACCATGATTGCCATGGTGTCTCCGTCAGAGAGTTCAAGAGATGAGACTACGTCCCATGAGGACTTTTATACCCTTACGAAGGACTCTCTACCTCAAATCGACGTCATCAACGGCGCCGAGACTATGATCGTCAATGGTGGTTGTACAGAGGCAAAAAGAGCCGTTGATTTGGGTAAGGACTTGGATAATCTATGGTTTGAGGACAACAGTGGTGTTGAATTAGGGAAATTTAGGGTTTTGTCAATCGTTAAGTCATAATGAATTGCTATTCATAATGCATGACTCCATCAATGATTTGGCTCAAGCAATTGCAGAGGACATCTATTTTTGGTTGAAGAATTATTTAGAGGATGACAAGCAGAAGAAAATTTCAAATAAAGCTCGACATTCATCTTGTGTTGCTAGCAAATATGACGGAATCAAAAAGTTCAAAATTTTCGATGATGCCAGATGCTTACGAACCTTCTTAGAGTTTTCACCGTGTAGGAGGAACTACATAATGGGGTACTTGCTTCATGACTTGTTGCCAATGTTAAAGTGCTTACGTGAGTTGCGTTTGTGTAGTTCTGGGATAGATGAACTAACAAATTCTATTGGAGATCTAAGGCATCTAAGGTACCTCAATGTATCCCATTCTCAGATTAGAAAGCTACCTAAGTCGGTGGTAACCCTTTACAATTTACAAGTCTTGTTCTTGAAATTTTGTGAAAAACTAGAAAAGTTGCCTATAAACATGGGAAACCTAGTGAACCTACGCCATTTTGATATGACTAATGCGAAACTATCATTAGAAAAGATGTCGCTACAGATAGGTAAATTAACAAAGCTACAAATGTTGTCAAATTTTATCGAGGGTAAATGTAGTGGGCAAAGAATAGGAGAATTGGAAAACTTATCACACATTTGTAGGGTAATACACATATCAAAACTGGAGAATGTAAGTTCTACTAAGGATGCAAGGGATGTAAATTTAATATCTAAGGAGAAGTTAAAAGAGTTATCACTACAATGTAATGACTCTCATAATCCTCATAATGACAAAATCGAGAGTGATAGGCTTAACATGATAAGGCCTCACAATTTTTTGGAATGACTTACTATCCATAGGTATGGCAATTCAAGATTATCTAATTGGGTGGAGATACAATATCATTGTAGAAAAAAAAAAATTGAACAAATTGAATATGTTCAAAATATTTATGTTGAATAAAATAAATACGTTCATACTTGATATGCTGAAGAATTTCAATTCGTTCAGACGTGTTGAAAATATATTAAATTTTATATGTTATTATTATTATTATCATTTTTGTAAATATTGAACACATCTACTTTTTAAAAAAGAAAAGAAAATATACCAAAAATAAATTAAATTTAAGAAATGAAATTCTTAAGGAATTAAATTGTTCAATTTTTTATGTATGAACATTTGTAATTTGGTCAACTTTAATAATTTGAACAAAACTGTTTTGTTCGAATAAAAGTAATCAAACATTATGTAAAAGTTCAACTCTGATTTTCCGAACACGTGACGAACAAAGTCATATTCTCGACGATTATACGAATGAGATAAACAAAAATAAAAAACCTAAGTATTAAATTGACATTTTTATTGTTGCATTGTTCGAAATCAACAATCTCAGTGTTATCCATGGTGTGCAACTCTTCAAAACTAATTAAATCTTCAAAACCAATTGATTTTCATGTTCTTAAACCCTAAAACCAATTGATTTCAATATTCTTAAACACTAAATCTTCCAAACCAATTGATTTTAATGTTCTTAAACCTTAAAACCAATTGATTTCAATATTCTTAAACACTAAATCTTCAAAACCAATTTATTTTGGATGTTTATATGTCTATATGTGATGATGGTGTGTGAAGAGCATTTTGTATAAAATCTTTGAATGGGTAGACTACACCCCTATGTTGTTTTTAGTAGTGTGTAAAAAGAATTTTCCAATTTGAGAATATTACAATCATTTCAAATAACACACAAAAAGAAAGAAAGTAAAATTACTCTTCTGGCCTTCAACCTTTACTAAAAGGAATTAGTGTTCAAGAACAGAGAAAACATCACAACGAAAATAACACCTGAATCCAATCTCAATTTAAAACTAGCACTTTTAAATCTTTTGGCCTATGTCGCAAGTCCATCTAACAACCTCTACACTGGAAATTTGTGAAAAACATGTTTCATGGTGCCATTGACACTTAATAATACAATTACACAGTGTTACAGTCACAACAACACATCTCCATTGCGTTTGTAATTAGTATCACCACCTAAAGATCCAAGTTGGAAGTCCTTTTTCCAAGAATATGTTAGTGAAAATTATGCTCACTCCCAATCGACAGAAATTGAGCAACAATTTAAACAAACAATCAAACAAAGAAACTAGACGACTATGCTTTTGATTTAAATGCCTCAACAGAATGAGGACTTCTTCGGAACAAAATTACAATCGACAAAGTAAACAAAATAAACAATAGGTAATTCTATAATGAAACCACCAAAGGTCATAAAGGTTACAAGTTACAGAGAAAACTACTCCTAAATTGAAAGAACTACTCCTAGATATAAGCTAAGTTGTTGTGTTGTTGATGACCTCCTTTCTACCAAATCCTTGGCTCTTATATCTTCTTCCTCTTTTCTTGGCCCATGATTGCATGACTCATTTGAACCCGCAACTGCAATTGCCAACTGCCATGGTAACTGCCTCCCCACTTCTAAGTCTTCAAACTCTACTAAGCCTTCAAATCTTCTTGTCAAACCATCTCTCCTCCATGTTGCCACATGTCCCTTTACACTTCGAGCACCACATTGATAGGGTAACGCCTTCTATCTCGTACATATTCCTTTCCGAAAACAACCCACTAAGTTCATAACTTAGCCTGATAATTGCTCCATCACTTGAATCATTCTATGCACGTGCTCAACCTTTTCATGCCACCTGTCCCTTTGATTGATGAAGGACTTTCACTTTGACTCTGCCATGTGTCATCATCTGATTGATACACTTGTCGATAGAAATTTCACAAAAATTGGTGCAAATAATACCCCCTTATTTAAGTTAAATAAATAATAATGATTTTTAACTTAAACAAATTCATTCCTGGGCCAGATAAATAATGTACTTAATTTGAACAAATCTAAACACTAGGCCCACCATAAGCTATAAAAGCTTAAACCTTCTAACTTCACCTCATTTCAATCTTCTCTCTCTCTTTCGAAACTCCCATATTAGAACACCAAACAACTTAGAACTCTAAACAATGGCTCTTGAAATCCATGAAAGAAGATGAAACCAATGATGAACATCTTAGATTCCCCAAAACCATTAGGGAAATCACCAGCTCTCTAATGCTGGACTTAACTTTGATTCCAAGTACCACCACCGTAGCCAAAGCAACCCTAGGACCTACCTTTACAGCCTATTTCCTAGATGAACTAACGCCATACTGCCCACTTGCTAATGGCGAAACTCTGCATCCCAACCAACCAAAATTCAATTGGGTAAATTGGGACAACAACAAAAACTCTCTTAGATCATTGAGACAACTAGATTCTTCTTGGCAAAGCTGGGCCAAACGAATTGAAGCTTATGACTCAGATGTATGGAAACATCTAGGCATTAGTGAGGTAATTCGTCTGTTGACCCTCAAATTTGATATGAATAAGTGGTTAATTGCTGCTACTGCCTGTTTCTGGTCACAATCTTGCAACTCAATACTCCTACGGTTTGGCATGATATCTCCAACCATCCTAGACGTAGCCTATTTAATTGGACTCCCCATTCTAGGATTAGAAATCAGTGCTTACTAGAACCCCCACCAGTAACTTTCACGTTTAACACTGACATGAGTTGCACTGAGTTTATTAAAATATACAAAGGCAAAAGAAACACCCCTATCGATGACCAAGAAAGAGCTGCCTTTTACTTGGTTTGGCTTTTCTAATACCGAAATAATTATATTTTGAAAAGTTGGGGGTATTACAAAGGCAGTTATGGTGTAGGCAGTTATGCGTGTTGACATGAGTAGGATAAATGAGTGAAAAAGAGAAAAAGAAAAGAATGGTGATGCAAGGAAGGTAATGGAATGAACACTCGAACCCTTGAACAACCACGGATTAGACACAAAAAAGATAGTCTCTCTTGTAATAATGCTAATTCTTCAAAATAAAACTCATTTGCCCTAAGGCATACATGTCAATTTATACTAGAGAATACCTAAAGAAAAAAGGTAAACTAAATCCTAGGTTAATTACTCCCTCTGTCCCAAAATAATAGTCCATTTGGGGGAATCCAACTTTTTTTAGTAGTACAATTATTGCATTTTTAAAAAGTTGATTTTTCAAAATTACCCTTTTGATAGTACATTTTTGGGAATATCAATGTCATAATTGTACTATTTATATTGTTTATTAATTTAAAAGAAAGGCAAAATAGGAAATTTATATTATTTTTGTACTTGATTTTTGAAGAGGGAATAATATTTTGGGATAATGAAAAATGGAATAAGGAACTAATATTTTGGGACAGAGGGAGTACTTGCTAACCAAGCCAAAATCAAATAAAACAAAAAAAATTACCAAAAAAGGAAATATACTGGAAAAAATCAAGGCAAAATCATATTGGTATGGACCAAGTTATAGACGAATCAATTACTTCTAAAAATGAAACATCGCGAAGCTAAAGGCCTAAATTTTGGAATTCGCCCAAAATCCATTGTAGGCCATTCAAGACTGATGGGTCTTGATCGTCATGAAATTTTTAATGTCTTGAACAAATTTCATGCCATTTTGAGCACAAGTCATCTTATGTCTACTAGTGCCTTTTACTTTTACCTTATTTATCAATAGACACAAGGCAAATGTAAACAAGGCAAAGACAAAGGCCAAGAGTATATTTTAGGTACACATGATTTTGATCTATATAATTTATATTTTAAGCATTTTTTTTTTTTCAATATACGTTTATAAGGGTAAATTTACTCATCTCCTTGAGGCTTGAAGAAAATACAATTAATAATCTTATATATGTTATATAATTACACTGACCTCTTGTGGATACCACATATTTTGATGCACCCACATGTTGGATTAGACTTTCTCAAAATCGAGTATGAACCATTGAGATCTATAATGACAACAAATCGTTTATCCCACAGTATCGTTGACCCACAAGTTGCCAAAATAGGTCGATTCACATAAAAGAGCTGCCACCTATTTTTTATGGGAAGGTAGGAAACCATTTAACTCCATTTAATTTAGGCTCTAATCCATTACAATCAAAGGACTTGGTTAGGGAGTTTAGTAGGTACAAGAGGGGAAGGCCATTAATGCAAGCACCTCTCCTATCCAATCAAGTTCCATTTTTATTTATTTATTTCTCAATACTAATATTGTCTAAGATTTTTATCAGAACAGAGGGTTTACTTTCTAATTCTTTTGGGCCTTATCACAAGAAAGTTCTAGTTTGTTGTAAATGATTGAAATGTGCGTTTTTCAACCAATCATAAAAGCGCACATTTCAATCGTTTCTAATTTTTGCAGTTTTATTTTATGGGTCAGCATATGCTGTGTGATCTCCATCTCATCATTATCACTAAGACATAAGTTTTTTCACAGTTTCATCAACATAAAACAATGCCAGTCTGCCAGAGACAGCATAGTTGGAATATATTTTGGAATAACAATTTGTTACATCAACATTTGAAATGTTGACATGTAGTGGATTGGCTGCATAATGTATCAATAATTTGTATTAGTTCTCTGTTCAAATGCTGATTTTTTTTACTTTTTATTTTTTGCCCTGGAGAGGACAACTTCCTGACTCAGTTGTGACTTTGAATACCATGTGATTTTTTTCCCCAGCTTTGTAAAAGTGTACTTTTCTATATTTTATCAGTGTTATGCAGGTAAAAAAATATTAGAAAGGATATGTAATCTACTAACTATTGTTGTTAGTACCTTATTGTTCTCCAGCATTTGTTGTTGTGGAAACAAACTTTAGGATGTATTTCACTGTCTGTTTTATTGATTTGCTTTTATGTAATCATGATGAAAACTCTCGTAAGTAATCAATGAATAAGATATATATATTTTTCAAGAAAATTAAGAAGTCATTTCCACGAACCACAATTGGAAAAACCTCCCCATTGCACACTCTTCTTAAGCAAGACTTTTGATCATTTAAACTTCAATGCCTTGCAAGAAGGACAACTTTGTATCATGATGTGTTTTTATACCTTGTCCTTGCATGCTAGACTACATTTGACAGTTAGGAAGCCACCTAGTCTGGTCAAAATCCATGTGGGCAATCTGTTGCAGTTGGAGGGATTTAGGTTTAAGAAGCCACCCACCCTACTTGAGTATTATTTAGATTTCAAATCCAATGCATATATTGAAAAAAGAGATGAAACTATTTTGAAATTGTTATACCATATAGTCTCATAGATTTTTTTTTTATTTCTTCAAATTTACATGTTGATCTATTTAAACTCGTCATGAAGTGGGCAGTAGAGAAAGAACAAGAAGAAATAAAAAGGGGAAATTCATTTAACAGTAAAAGGTGGTTCTCTAATCTTTGATAAAATTCAAAAATCTTCTAGCACACCCCAAAACATGAAATGGTAAGAAAAAAATGTTTGGGATGAGAGACTATATTTATTTTACTAGATTATTGGATATTTTTAAAAATAAAAATAAAAATTTTGAAGTCATTATATTATTTGAAGAGCTGATTTTTGGGAATTTTGTATAGTTGGGTCTCAGGGCGAGTTGCTTTGGATCTGAACTCTTTTCTAGATTTTGTAGGCACTCTTCATGGCTAGCTGTTTGGTTGGTTGTTTTGGTTCTTGTATTCTTTGACATCGTCTTGATGTTGTTTTAATAAAATTGTCTTATTTATCAAAAAAAAAAATGAAGTCATTATCATTTGCCATTTACCAACTTGGATTGCTTATTGTTCATATTCATTAAAATTTTATTCTTGTATTTGCCATTCATTGACGAAAGGATCAATTTTCGTGCTAAAAATACAGGGTAGAATATCAGCTTCCAAATCTTTTTGTAGCTGTAACTACAAAGGAAGCTTGTATGATGCTTTAAAAAATGCCATTATGGCCAAATAGGCAAGCATCAATGCCTATTTGTCTGCAACTCCATGCTATCTCTTGGGACCTTTAAAGAAAGAAAAATGCAAAAAAAAAAAAAATAAGGGTAAATTTACTCATCTCTTTGAGGTTTGAAGAAAATACAATTAATAATCTTATATTTGTTATATAATTACACTGACCTCCTGTGGATACCACATATTTTGATGCACCCACATGTCGGATTAGACTTTCTCAAAATCGAGTATGAACCATTGAGATCTATAATGACAACAAATCGTTTATCCCACAGTATCGTTGACCCACAAGTTGCCAAAATAGATCGATTCACATAAAAGAGCTGCCACCTATTTTTTATGGGAAGGTAGGAAACCATTTAACTCCATTTAATTTAGGCACTAATCCATTACAATCAAAGGATTTGATTAGGGAGTTTAGTAGGTACAAGAGGGGAAGGTCATTAATGTAAGCACCTTTCTTATCCAATCAAGTTCCATATTTATTTATTTATTTATTTCTCAATACTAATATCGTCTAAGATTTTTATCAGAACCGAGGGTTTACTTTCTAATTCTTTTGGGCCTTATCACAAGAAAGTTCCAGTTTGTTGTAAATGATTGAAATGTGCACTTTTCAACCAATCATAAAAGCGCACATTTCAATCGTTTCTAATTTTTGCAGTTTTATTTTATGGGTCAGTATATGCTGTGTGATCTCCATCTCATCATTATCACTAAGACATAAGTTTTTTCACAGTTTCATCAACATAAAACAATGCCAGTCTGCCAGAGACAGCATAGTTATGATAACATGGAATATATTTTGGAATAACAATTTGTTACATCAACATTCGAAATGTTGACATGTAGTGGATTGGCTACATAATGTATCAATAATTTGTATTAGTTCTCTGTTCAAATGCTGATTTTTTTTACTTTTTATTTTTTGCCCTGGAGAGGACAACTTCCTGACTCAGTTGTGACTTTGAATACCATGTGATTTTTTTCCCCAGCTTTGTAAAAGTGTACTTTTCTATATTTTATCAGTGTTATGCAGGTAAAAAAATATGTATGGAAACATCTAGGCATTAGTGAGGTAATTCGTCTGTTGACCCTCAAATTTGATATGAATAAGTGGTTAATTGTTGCTGCTGCCTGTTTTTGGTCACAATCTTGTAACTCAATGCTCCTAGGGTTTGGCATGATATCTCCAACCATCCTAGATGTAGCCTATTTAATTGAACTCCCCATTCTAGGATTAGAAATCAGTGCTTTACTAGAACCCCCACCAATAACTTTCACCCTTAACACTGACATGAGTTACACTGAGTTTATTAAAAAATACAGAGGCAAAAGAAACACCCCTGTCAATGACCAAGAAAGAGCTGCCTTTTACTTAGTTTGGCTCTGCTAATTCATTTTTTGTGTTCCTGGCTTCAAAATTACCAAGGAATACCTTCCATTGGCCTTATGCCTTCAAGATGGCCAAGCCATGGCTTTTGCTCCTTACTTACTTGCCACCCTCTATAAAGGCATGTTTTCTTTTGTGGATAAAAAGATATCCTCCATCTGTGGTGGACCAAATTTTCTTTGTAGAAGTGCAACTGGTGTCATATTAATTGTAAAATTGACCAGCAAGGCAATTCAAGAGCAAAAGCTATAGTAAATAGTCTCAAATTGTAATTTAAAATGTAAATATTCATTTATAATTATTAAATTTGAAAAATAACAAAATTTCCATCATTATTTGAAACTTACAAAAACTATGAAATTTCCTAGCATGTTTTGCAAATTCTCAAAAATATGTCCAATTTATATTTCATTAATAAAAAAATTTCAATAACCAAATTTAAATACCAAAATAATTATATTTTGAAAAGTTGGGGGTATTACAAAGGCAGTTATGGTGTAGGCAGTTATGCCTGTTGACATGAGTAGGATAAATGAGTGAAAAATAGATAAAGAAAAGAATGGTGATGCAAGGAAGGTAATGGAATGAACACTCGAACACTTGAACAACCACGGATTAGACAAAAAAAAAGAAAAAGATAGTCCAAACAATACCCCCTTATTTAAGTTAAATAAATAATAATGATTTTTAACTTAAACAAATTCATTCCTGGGCCAGATAAATAATGTACTTAATTTGAACAAATCTAAACACTGGGCCCACCATAAGCTATAAAAGCTTAAACCTTCTAACTTCACCTCATTTCAATCTTCTCTCTCTCTTTCGAAACTCCCATATTAGAACACCAAACAACTTAGAACTCTAAACAATGGCTCTTGAAATCCATGAAAGAAGATGAAACCAATGATGAACATCTTAGATTCCCCAAAACCATTAGGGAAATCACCAGCTCTCTAATGCTGGACTTAACTTTGATTCCAAGTACCACCACCGTAGCCAAAGCAACCCTAGGACCTACCTTTACAGCTTATTTCCTAGATGAACTAACGCCATACTGCCCACTTGCTAATGGCGAAACTCTGCATCCCAACCAACCAAAATTCAATTGGGTAAATTGGGACAACAACAAAAACTCTCTTAGATCATCGAGACAACTAGATTCTTCTTGGCAAAGCTGGGTCAAACGAATTGAAGCTTATGACTCAGATGTATGGAAACATCTAGGCATTAGTGAGGTAATTCGTCTGTTGACCCTCAAATTTGATATGAATAAGTGGTTAATTGCTGCTACTGCCTGTTTCTGGTCACAATCTTGCAACTCAATGCTCCTACGGTTTGGCATGATATCTCCAACCATCCTAGACGTAGCCTATTTAATTGGACTCCCCATTCTAGGATTAGAAATCAGTGCTTACTAGAACCCCCACCAGTAACTTTCACCTTTAACACTGACATAAGTTACACTGAGTTTATTAAAATATACAAAGGCAAAAGAAACACCCCTATCGATGACCAAGAAAGAGCTGCCTTTTACTTAGTTTGGCTTTGCTAATACCGAAATAATTATATTTTGAAAAGTTGGGGGTATTACAAAGGCAGTTATGGTGTAGGCAGTTATGCGTGTTGACATGAGTAGGATAAATGAGTGAAAAAGAGATAAAGAAAAGAATGGTGATGCAAGGAAGGTAATGGAATGAACACTCGAACCCTTGAACAACCACGGATTAGACACAAAAAAGATAGTCTCTCTTGTAATAATGCTAATTCTTCAAAATAAAACTCATTTGCCCTAAGGCATACATGTCAATTTATACTAGAGAATACCTAAAGAAAAAAGGTAAACTAAATCCTAGGTTAATTACTCCCTCTGTCCCAAAATAATAGTCCATTTGGGGGAATCCAACTTTTTTTAGTAGTACAATTATTGCATTTTAAAAAAGTTAATTTTTCAAAATTACCCTTTTGATAGTACATTTTTTGGGAATATCAATGTCATAATTGTACTATTTATATTGTTTATTAATTTAAAAGAAAGGCAAAATAGGAAATTTATATTATTTTTGTACTTGATTTTTGAAGAGGGAATAATATTTTGGGATAATGAAAAATGGAATAAGGAACTAATATTTTGGGACAGAGGGAGTACTTGCTAACCAAGCCAAAATCAAATAAAATAAAAAAAATTACCAAAAAAGGAAATATACTGGAAAAAATCAAGGCAAAATCATATTGGTATGGACCAAGTTATAGACGAATCAATTACTTCTAAAAATGAAACATCGCGAAGCTAAAGGCCTAAATTTTGGAATTCGCCCAAAATCCATTGTAGGCCATTCAAGACTGATGGGTCTTGATCGTCATGAAATTTTTAATGTCTTGAACAAATTTCATGCCATTTTGAGCACAAGTCATCTTATGTCTACTAGTGCCTTTTACTTTTACCTTATTTATCAATAGACACAAGGCAAATGTAAACAAGGCAAAGACAAAGGCCAAGAGTATATTTTAGGTACACATGATTTTGATCTATATAATTTATATTTTAAGCATTTTTTTTTTCAATATACGTTTATAAGGGTAAATTTACTCATCTCCTTGAGACTTGAAGAAAATACAATTAATAATCTTATATATGTTATATAATTACACTGACCTCCTGTGGATACCACATATTTTGATGCACCCACATGTCGGATTAGACTTTCTCAAAATCGAGTATGAACCATTGAGATCTATAATGACAACAAATCGTTTATCCCACAGTATCGTTGACCCACAAGTTGCCAAAATAGATCGATTCACATAAAAGAGCTGCCACCTATTTTTTATGGGAAGGTAGGAAACCATTTAACTCCATTTAATTTAGGCTCTAATCCATTACAATCAAAGGACTTGGTTAGGGAGTTTAGTAGGTACAAGAGGGGAAGGTCATTAATGCAAGCACCTCTCCTATCCAATCAAGTTCCATTTTTATTTATTTATTTCTCAATACTAATATCGTCTAAGATTTTTATCAGAACAGAGGGTTTACTTTCTAATTCTTTTGGGCCTTATCACAAGAAAGTTCCAGTTTGTTGTAAATGATTGAAATGTGCACTTTTCAACCAATCATAAAAGCGCACATTTCAATCGTTTCTAATTTTTGCAGTTTTATTTTATGGGTCAGTATATGCTGTGTGATCTCCATCTCATCATTATCACTAAGACATAAGTTTTTTCGCAGTTTCATCAACATAAAACAATGCCAATCTGCCAGAGACAGCATAGTTGGAATATATTTTGGAATAACAATTTGTTACATCAACATTCGAAATGTTGACATGTAGTGGATTGGCTACATAATGTATCAATAATTTGTATTAGTTCTCTGTTCAAATGCTGATTTTTTTTACTTTTTATTTTTTGCCCTGGAGAGGACAACTTCCTGACTCAGTTGTGACTTTGAATACCATGTGATTTTTTTCCCCAGCTTTGTAAAAGTGTACTTTTCTATATTTTATCAGTGTTATGCAGGTAAAAAAATATTAGAAAGGATATGTAATCTACTAACTATTGTTGTTAGTACCTTATTGTTCTCCAGCATTTGTTGTTGTGGAAACAAACTTTAGGACGTATTTCACTGTCTGTTTCATTGATTTGCTTTTATCTAATCATGATGAAAACTCTCGTAAGTAATCAATGAATAAGATATATATATTTGTCAAGAAAATTGAGAAGTCATTTCCACGAACCACAATTGGAAAAACCTCCCCATTGCACACTCTTCTTAAGCAAGACTTTTGATCATTTAAACTTCCATGCCTTGCAAGAAGGACAACTTTGTATCATGATGTGTTTTTATACCTTGTCCTTGCATGCTAGACTACATTTGACAGTTAGGAAGCCACCTAGTCTGGTCAAAATCCATGTGGGCAATTTGTTGCAGTTGGAGGGATTTAGGTTTAAGAAGCCACCCACCCTACTTGAGTATTATTTAGATTTCAAATCCAATGCATATATTGAAAAAAGAGATGAAACTATTTTGAAATTGTTATACCATATAGTCTCATAGATTTTTTTTTTATTTCTTCAAATTTACATGTTGATCTATTTAAACTCGTCATGAAGTGGGCAGTAGAGAAAGAACAAGAAGAAATAAAAAGGGGAAATTCATTTAACAGTAAAAGGTGGTTCTCTAATCTTTGATAAAATTCAAAAATCTTCTAGCACACCCCAAAACATGAAATGGTAAGAAAAAAATGTTTGGGATGAGAGACTATATTTATTTTACTAGATTATTGGATATTTTTAAAAATAAAAATAAAAATTTTGAAGTCATTATATTATTTGAAGAGCTGATTTTTGGGAATTTTGTATAGTTGGGTCTCGGGGCGAGTTGCTTTGGATCTGAACTCTTTTCTAGATTTTGTAGGCACTCTTCATGGCTAGCTGTTTGGTTGGTTGTTTTGGTTCTTGTATTCTTTGACATTGTCTTGATGTTGTTCTAATAAAATTGTCTTATTTATCAAAAAAAAAAATGAAGTCATTATCATTTGCCATTTACCAACTTGGATTGCTTATTGTTCATATTCATTAAAATTTTATTCTTGTATTTGCCATTCATTGACGAAAGGATCAATTTTCGTGCTAAAAATACAGGGTAGAATATCAGCTTCCAAATCTTTTTGTAGCTGTAACTACAAAGGAAGCTTGTATGATGCTTTAAAAAATGCCATTATGGCCAAATAGGCAAGCATCAATGCCTATTTGTCTGCAACTCCATGCTATCTCTTGGGACCTTTTAAGAAAGAAAAATGCAAAAAAAAAAAAAAAAAAAAAAAAACTTGAGTTGTTTAATGTAAAAAATGCTATTAAAAAAAGTATTGAAATGTGTAAAAGTATATAAAAATATGCTAAAAAAACTTTGAGATTATGTGAAACATGTATATGAGGTTATAAATAATTTAGCCTTATGTGCTTCTTACATTGACACCCTGATTGGCTATCATTAGCAGACCCGCGAAAAACCATTTCACTTTAACCTGATAGAGTAGCTTAAATTTACACTAATTAGTTAAAAGGAATCATAAAGTTTTGCATCCTTTACTGGGGTTTTATTTAAAAAGCTTTTGTTTGGTTACTAATTGTCATTTGTATTTTGTTTATTAAGCAAATTCTCTTGACTTCTGGATGTTCTGTCATAGGAAACAAGTGTACATTGCGAATGACATAGGAATCTCTTGCCTGCAGCCTTGGAGTGCTTTGAAAGCCAATTATTGGGCATTGCTTGTCAGAGATAAATGCTCAGGGGTGCCTAAGTTAATCGGGAGAACGAAGGTTCAAATTGAGAGCAGCCCACTTTATAAAAATAATGCCGAAGGTTAGGCCTATCTGATTCTCCAGTTCTTCTTCTAGGACCCTCAATTAAAGAACCAATGGCTACTATTTTTTTAAAAAGCCATTCGCCCGTCATGTTCATTCAAATATTCTATCGACAACTTTTGTTTGTTTTCTTATCTTTTGATAAATAAATTCTCTTTGTTTTTTTTCTGGGTGGTTTTTGTTTATTTATTTTTTTTGTGTATGTAGTTGTGTGTGTGTCTAAGAACACGACACTTCTTAAGAAGTGACGTCATCCGTGTCGTGTCGTGTGGACACGACACATCTTCAGGCACTTCCCCGACACGTGCGGGACACTCCTCAAAACTGTGTCCTGTTTTTAATTTTTCTTAAAGATCCGGACACTCTTATGGACACTTGGAGGACACATGTGTTTATCGCTTAAAACATACATGTCCATCCAATAGACACAGTGGAAACTAATTATAAGTTTGAACAAAAAATTTAAAGAATACACAAAATAAAACAAAAACCATATAAATTTATAGGAGTTAGTGTTATATTGCATTTTCATATCTTGAATATATTCCATAATTATATTATATAATACAATATTTATAGAATTAATATTTTATCGTTTTATCCCAACGTGTCTGGGTGTTCTGTATTTTTTTGAAAAATTAGCGTGAGTCAGGCGTGTTCGTGTCGTGTTGCGTGTCGAGCCATGCTTTCTTGTGGTGTGTTTGGGGAAATGGAGGGGAGATGGGAGCGTGTTGATAATAAACAGTCCTGTTATCAAGTTATAATTAAGAGCGAAAATGACCTATCGGGAATATGGATAGATTTGGATCGTTATGTAGCGACTTATCTTTACCACTTAAATGTAATATGGTGAAATTGTTGCTCGTATATGTTGTATGTTCCACAAATACTTTCAGATTTTCTTGTTTGTTTTCTTCATAAGAAATATAATTTTCTTCGTTTGAAATTTGTCCGCCAGTATCTGCCAGATAATTTATTTTCTCAGCAGAAATGCAAGATCTATCAGTTGCAGAGAGAATAGCTCGCGTACCAGAAAATGTTGAAAATGTTACTAATCAGGTTATTATTTTCTCTCAATGTTAAAAGATACATTTAAAAGACCCAAAGTATTTCTACCTACTACTTCAGATTCAATATTTTAGTACATGTCAGACTCTCAATGCCAAAAGTGAATTTGGTATTGCTGTTTTTCGTGAATCATCAAGTTTCTTGAATACATTTATCCTAAAATAGAACATTTCCAAGTGAATTTATTCTTAATCTGTTTGACAATGTATTTGAAATGCTAACTTTTTAACAGATTAAGTTGTGGAATCGGATATGAAGTTGGGATGATACCAGCTCATCTTATGATGAGTTCTGGGGTAAAAATCAAACTCATCTTACTATGCCTTTCAATGTACACTTGAAAAAGATCATTTTATGTGTGTAATTTGCAAGAAAGGGAATTGAACACTTGAAGAAATCATTTTATCTTTTACCTGATAAAGTAGCTAAGACTTTAGAGAATAGTTATTGAAATCACAAAGTTTGGTCCTTTACTTGTGTCTTTCTTTATTTGTTTCTTCTATTTGAATATAATATGCTTCATTGAAATTTGAACCCTTGTATATACAGATAATTTATTTTCTTGACCAGAATGCCCAATTTCTTTTCTTCAGTGGAATGCATAGCCTCGTGTTGCAGACAGAATACCCTCTGTAATGTTCAGATACATTTACAAACCTACATATTAATGCTATAATTCAGATTTAATATTTAGTACATGTCAGCTGTCAATTGAAAGTGAAATTTGGTTATGTTATTTTTGTCAACCACCAAGTTTTTGAAGACATATATATCCTGTTTTTAAATGATAGCATTTACCGAGTAATTTTATATCTTAATCTGTTTGACAATTATTTGAAATGCAATCCTCTTTAACAGATTAGGTTGTGAGAATTGGATATGATTCACCAGCTCATCTTTATGATGAATTCCCTCTCGGATAAAAATCAAGCTCATCTCCACTACAATTGCATTTCATGTATCTTACTTTCAATCTTTTGTCAACTTATGGATTTGTTTCCTTATATTGCAGGAAGTTTTTGAGGATGGTCATGACTTTGCACGATGATATGGAGGTTTGTTATGGGAAGACTCAACAAAGAGTACTTATATGCACATGTGAGAATTGAACACTTGAAAAAACATACCCTTTTTTTCCATTAGAGGATGCAAAATTACCAGATATGAATGAGAAAAAAAAAAAAAGAAGAAGAAGAAGGAGAAGAAAGGAGGGAAGAAATGTGAGAAAATGTAAAAAGTTGTTTGGCTGTTTAAATTGCTGCCTCTTTTATGCTTCAAGTAACTTTCACTTCCGTTTTCGTCTTTTATTTACGTACTTGGTTTGTCATGCTTCTGTACTAGATTTGGGATGTTCAAATATATGAAAGTGTTACCTTTTCAATTACTTTCCCAATAAAAATTGGGTGCAGCTGTTTGCACTCCGCTCAAATACTCCTACATTCCCGAAATAACACAAAAATATATTAAAGCTCCTTAATCTTATCTAACCCATATATATATATATATATATTTGTCATTTTTGAGTATTTGCGTCAATTTAGACCAAAATGCCACAAATTGAAAAATTAAAGCACAAAATTGAGTAATTGGAATTACAGGAATCAAATTAATACAATGGAAAAATTAAAGGGACTACTAGTATAATTTTTCCAAAAACCAATGACATCATACACAGCGTTATTTTCCCTTTCAACAACTGAATAGTAGATTAATATATATATATATATATTCCCTTTTTTTTGAACTTGTAAATTGTGAGTTAAAAAAGACAAAGGGTTTTCAGGTGGTTGAGGACATGCTACTTGCATTCAAGTTTTACTATTATGCAATGTGACTTACCTTGTTCTCTACCCCCTTCTATCGATTGTACAATAATAATAATAATAATTGTAAGTTAGAAAAGAGTTGTATAAGTGTATACAATGCTCAAAATAGGTTACTATATATTTAGGTTTTGTGCAAAGGAAAATACATTAGTCTCAATTCTGATATATATATATATATATTTATTTTTCCATTAGTGGATTCATGTTGTGACTCTTGCTCTTTTAAGGTTGATTTGTTTTGTAGTAAAATGCCTCTTCTTCTCTCTTTCCTTTAGTAGGAACTGATTTTGTTTTCACCACCTTGTATTTGATCATCACACTACTAAATAACCATTTTTTTTTTATCGGCAAATATTAATTGTTAGATTATCACCTATGGGAGAAAACCTCCTCACTCATGGCAAAGTAGCTAAATACTTGCACTTTCTTAATTTAACTCCTCTAAGGGGAATTGAATTCATGACCTTCCTAGGGACTAAACCCTAAAGAAAGCATGGTGGCCAACTAGGCTAGGCCTAGTTGGTTACTAAATAACCATTCTATAAGTTCTAATCTATCTGGCTTTCTAGTTAAAATAAAATGATTGACTCTGACACTTTTTCAGTTTATTAACCATGTTAGTTATATGAATAATATTGTCAAAAAGTATTCTCATAAAAAAAAAATTAGAAAAATTGAAAAAATTGACTTATATCACCATTCTTGCATCTCATAAGTTCATGAAATACTGTAATACTTTCTACCAAATTAAGTTCTTATTATTGATTCCAATAATTTGACATTCCATTGATATGGAGATGAGAGATCAACAATTGTAAACGCAATAACATTGCTTCGGAACTAGGGGTGTAGTGATATCATCGCACCGCCCTATTCCATTGTAACGAGTTTTACAGTCTTCCCTGCAACGGTCTTCACCCTTGCATTGCCAACCTGCATCACATTTTTTTGCTTTCACCATGACCACCATCTTTTCATCTGTATAATTCACAACTGTGAGAAATAGATATATATAGAGTGATGTGTGAAAGTGAAGACAAATAAATTGTGCGAGTGAATATTTAACATAGAGTCTAAGCTATTAGTGTGATGTGTGTGCTAGTAAAGTTGGTGTGTGCTTGTGTTATTACGACATGAGTGCTTGAGTTGTGTGAGAAGATAAAATGTAAGTTTTATGTTTTTCTTCTTTGGTTATGGTACCAAAAAATGTTTTTAGAAATTCACTCAGAATGATAGATTAATGATGTATATTTGAAATTGTTGTGGGACTATTTATGTAGCGAATCTTGACCATGCATTTTAAAGAAGATTTGAGATCTTATTTTCTACTTCCTTTTACAGATGAATACAGAGTATTTATACAACAATTATCCAAGACTAACCATGATGAGTTAACTCTAACTAATCATACTAACTCTAACTCTAACTAACTAACTGTAGAACTAATTCTGTTACAAACTAACTGTAGAACTAATTCTGTTACAACAACATATAACAGATATTATAATGGATATGAAATGGTATCACTAGACTCAGCTTGTAGCTTCTCACACTTGGATGTGGCTGATGAAGACTGTTTGAACTGTTGCAGAATTTGGAACTGTTTGGACTGTTGCTGCTGCTGAGTCTGATTGTAGGCTATACTTTCATCACCCCCCGGCAAGCTCATAGGGGAAGAAAGCACCATGAGCTTGTCACGAAGAAAATGAAAGCGAGAGACGGGTAAAGCTTTGGTAAACAGATCAGCAAGCTGATCAGAGGAGGCAACATGCTTGACAAATATTTGTTTGGAGGCAACTCGTTCACGGATATAATGATAATCAACAGCAATGTGTTTAGACCGAGAATGAAAAACAGGATTGGAACTCAAGGAAATTGCAGACAAGTTATCACACCAGAGAAGTGGACATGGAAGAGCAATGTGTAAATCAGTGAGAACCATTTGAAGCCAACTCAACTCAGCGGCGGCCTGAGCAAGAGCCCGATACTCAGCCTCAGTGGATGAACGAGACACTGTAGGCTGCTTCTTGGCAGACCAAGAGATAAGGTTAGGACCTAAAAAGACACAGTAGCCAGTAGTAGAGCGACGATCATTGATACTGCCTGCCCAATCGGAGTCAGAGAAAGCATGAAGCTCAAGAGGACCAGGAGTAAAAGACAAAGGTTAAATTCAATTAAAATTATAAAAAAATATAAACAAATAATACTATGATAAAATTTATATATTTTTCATTGCATGAGATAGTTGATGAATCTTACACTTATACTTTTTTTTATGAAAATTTATTTAATTTCAAGAATTAAAAATATTTTATTACAATAATTTAAATAAATTAAAATTATTTATGAAAAAATTTTGGTTCATATTTTATTGAGAAAAATAAAAATAAAATAAAACATACTATTTTGAATAATTGAACTTTTTTTTATAACAATTTATAAAATAAAAAAGAAAATATGACTTATTAATTAATATTGAAACGTGATATAATTCAATAGTAATTTTGAAAATAAAATAGAACTTATTAGTAATTTTTTATTGTGCTTTATGATATTTTTAAAGGGCATTTATTCATAAATTCCTCTTCATCTACTTATGTTCCACAGGATGTAAACACAATAATAACCAACTACCAACATCCACGGACACATGTCCGGATCACGGTATAACAAGGGTAAACCCGGGATCACTATATAATCCAAATTACTTTCTTATGTTTCAGTAAGTTTTATAGGTGACATAGTTATCAAAAGATCCCTAATAATAATAGGGTGAAGCGCGTATTAATATTCGCATTAACAATGTGAACATTCACACTGTCAACATGAACATTCGCATTGCCAAATTTATCTAATGTGAATGTTCACATCACCAAGTTACTAAGAGTTCAAAAAAATATTTGTAAGGGTAAAATTGTTCATAAAATATCTTAAATATGAGGATTAGGATTTGGTGGATCAAATATCCAAAATAATAACATCTATTGGAATATAAGAATATCTTATGGACTTACTGGGATACGATTACTTAAAAGAGGATTTTCTAATAAATGTTCTTTTTTACAATATCATGATTTTTACAATTACAAATATGATTTTACTTGGATTAAAAAATTTATGAAATTGTTGTTCATATTAAATGAGGGGTTCAATTGCCATAACATACACCATTATGCAGTAATGAATTTTTAAAAAATATTTTATGAAAAATAGGACTTATCTATATTGAGACTTAATAAAATTAGATAATAATTAGATAATAATTTTAAGGGTAAAATACAATTTATTGATAATTTTTCTAAGAAATAAACCGAAAATAATTACCAGAGATGAAGAGTAGGAGGAGGGAGAGCAAAAGGCACAAGGCAAAAAGTTTTCCCATGTTTGTAGATAATTAGACAATGGTTTTCTTGCTCTTTTTATAGACTTAAGAAGTCATTTTTATCCATTAAAAAACACAAGTAACTATAATAATGCCTTTTGTTGCAAAATTACCATATGTGAGCTGGTCAACATACTGTAATGTATTTTTAAGTATTAACTAGTAAATGTTTTCCCCCAAAAATGGTAATACCATACCACTATTAAGGCAATCCTCATAGACATATAGTCCAGCACAGTCAAAATTTCAAAAATCTTTTTTTATTTTATTTTAATGGTAAGTGAAATTGTTTGATTTAGGTAAGTGAACTTTATTGTTTAGGCCTTGTTTGAGAGGTTGCTAAATTAATTAAAAAGTTAAAAAATATCAAAAAGTCATAAAAAAGTTAAAGATTCGAAAATTCAAAAAGTCATTCTCAAATATTATTATTTTTTATTTTTTACACCTTATATTTTAGCTAAAAAATCACTAAAAAAGTTATTTCTCAAACAAACCCTTAATTAAACTATTATCATAATCTTAAGAATTTTGTTAACGACTGCTTTTTAATGTTTTGAAAATCAGACCAGTGAGAAAACCGAAAAAGTGACCGAGCAGACAAGTCATTGGTTCAATTGTGGGTGAATTAGAATTGAACCATGATGTCATAAATATATTAAAATTTATAAATATAGAAAATATAAATATTAAAATTCCAAAATAATAAATAATAAACAATTATCAAAAAAAATATTTCTTAGAATTTATTTTATGTTTTTATACATTGATTTTTAGTAAAAATAATTAAGATAATATTGAATATATAATATATATACTTATTACATTGTCAACAATTGTGTTGATAGCTTAGTAGTTAGATTGCTTGTTTCTTATGCATTGAATCTTCAATTCTTTAAATTCGGCCGGTTGTGATGACCCACTACATGTTCAACTAGAGAGTTTTTCGGTTCTCACAAATATGACCATTTTTGGGCTTTAAACGGTTTTAGAGGTCTAGATAAACCGGTCAATCCTGTCTGATTTCCTAAACATTGTTGCTTTTGGCACTTGTTTTTAAGTTTAAATTAGTTGTTCATTGTAACGCCCCAACTTTTGTTATTCAGATAATATTACCTTTTTCTTTAAGTCAGATTATCTCAATAATAATAACTATCAAAGATATTTAGGAAGAAATAAATTACAATGTTCTCTCTCGTATACATGTAATGAAATACAATACACGCCCATAGGCGTTATGTTATCAATTACAAAATAACGAAATATATAAAAGGGATTAACCCTTTTTACAACACATTGGCATTTTGCCTGTATTTAGAAGGCCCCATGGCCAACAATTAACATGATTCAAGTCTCAAGCAACTCTTCACTCCATACCTGAAAAATAATTAGCAACGTGGGATGAACACAAAGGTCCAGTAAAAATCCCAATAATCCTAAACAATAGCAACATATAGATAGCTAGAATTATGAATGCTCCACACACACACACACACACATATAGATAGGATGTGACATTTCATCCTTCAAAATATACTTACATAAATACAATTTTTCAAAAGATTCTCTTTAACATAACAAGAAACAAAGGCCAATTATTACCTTTCAAAACTTTTCATTTGCATTTAAAAGAAATCTCCACCATTCATCACATTACCACAATTTCCTAAGATCGATCTAAACAATATACTCGTCCTACATTCCAACTCATTATGGCTACAAAGGCAATTACTATATATTATGGTCTTAAGCACAAGTGTAAAATGAATTTTCACAAATACATATACATATATATATATATATATAAGCAACAATAGACATGTCAACACGCATTATGATATTTTACCAGTCACAAGCACGGAAAACCAATCATGCATCCCTTCTTATCACAACACAAGGATGAAAATACACAATGCGTAATTAACACATAACGGACCCCGGCTTCGTCATGCCATAGCCATCACAACCCACTTTACTGAGCGCGAACTAGAGGGGAGAGGAACCCATTTCAAAGCGCCAAACTTTACCGAACCTCAAGCCGGAGGGGAGAGGAACCCGTTCACACTTTACCGGGTACGAACTGAAGAGGAGAGGAACCCATATCAAAGCACCAAACTTTATCGGGCGCAAATCCGGAGGGGAGAGAAACCCATATCAATGAGCATTTTCATTCAACTTAACAATTGGCACATTATTCCAAGTTTCACAAATTATTTAACAACGTTAAACACAAAGGGGCCCTTCAACAACATTGAAGAGGGGCCAAAAACAATGCATTTTACAGTTGATGGCCGGACCCAAAACAGTATGCATACGAGCCAAAAATATTATGCAAAATATGGCCAAAAAGAGAGATATAACACAAAGTATATAAAGAATGCCTCAAACAGTGAAATACCCTCAATGAAACATGAAGAGGAGGCCAAAATAGGACTGTTTTCTGTTCTGAAAATCGTCCAAAAATGGAAGCACAATAGGCTAATAAATCATGCAAAAATGGGGATTAAAAGAGAGATATAACACAAAGTATAGGAAGGGTGCCTCAAACAGTAAAATACCCTCAATTAAACATGAAGAGAAGGCCAAAATAAGACTTTTTTCAGTTCTGAAAAGAGCCAAAAAACAGAAGCATCCGAGGCTAACAAATCATGCAAAAATGGGGACCAAAGAGGGGTATAATGACAAGTGGCACATGGATGTCCCAAAAAGTGATAATCCCTTCTTCAATGTTGAAGATGGGCCCAAAATAATTCTATCTACAGTTTACATCATGCTCCAAAACAGATCACATACAAGCTAAAAATATCATGCAAGAAAATGGCATTCAAGGAGGATATTGAAGCAAGTGCATGATGGGGGGCTCAAACAGTGTTGAGCCCTTAATGAGATAAGAAAATGAGCTCAAAAAAATGACCTTTTCAGTTTTGGTCGGAGCTCAAAACAGCAAGCATGTATGGCTAAGAAATGATATCAAAATAAGCTCAAAAGAGGAGAAATACTACTCACCCTTGAACACCAAACTTTGGTTGCTTCTTGGCTTGAGAAGTGATGCCTCCTAGCTGCTGGAAAGCTCCCCAAGCTGCTGGAAATGGAGTAGTGGTGGTGATGCTAGGTGGTGATGAAGAAAAGGTGGTAGAACTTAGGAATTTTTTAAGGAAATGAGAGAGATGGAGGGAAATATGTATCCAATGCTTGAAGCAAAATCTTCCAACCCTTCTTACCAATGCTGGAGGCTGGTTATGTGGACCAAGGAGAGGGAGAGATGGAGGGGAAAAGGTGGGGGAAAACAGCTATACAGCTGTAAAGTACACATTGTGAGGATCATGGCCGGCCAACTTTTGGAGCTGCAGGTGGCCGACCGGCTACCTCCCATGGCCGGCCGGCCAATGGTCAAAAAGGTCAAGTTGAATTAATGGCCGGCCACCACAAATTGGTGTCCTCCCAAGTGCCCTCAATACAACCCTGTGGTTCAAAATTGGCAACTGTAAAACAGGAGAAAGAACAGGCCAGTTTAAAGAAGGGGTCAAAAGCGTCAGGTGGAATTACTGGCCGGCCACCAACTTTTGGTGTCATCCCATGTGTGTACAACACCAATATGTGGTTAAACGTTCAAGAAAATGGCCCAAGGTTGTTCAACATTGGCTCGGAAGTGAGAAAAAACGGGCGTCGGAGGGCGCCGGAGGAATAAAACTGGTGGCTGAAACAATTGCTGGCCTCCCACCCTTCTACGGCGTTCCTGGTGATGAAACAAAGGTACCTGCAAAAAATGAACGAAAACCGATGCAAAACGAATGCTCGGGGGCCAAAAACGCGCAGTTCGGGGCCCTGAAAATGGGCTGTTAAGCACCGAAAGTGGTATTCGACCACGAAGTGGGTCTCTCAGACCTCAGTGTCCCTCAAAAGGGAGTAAACAAGATGTATGCCAAAAATTAGAGCAAACGGAGATGGTTAGGCGGTCCCGAACCGAGGCACGTGGCCAACGGTCCCGAAAAATCGAAAACCGGGCTCCGAAACGGGCAAAATGGCCTACAGCCACAAAATGTAGCCCCACGGCCACTGAGAGATGGTCTACGGGACCTCTCCCTCCCCTCAGGAAAAGAAACAAAGAAAACCGAGTCTGGTTCGCAAACAGAGGCAAGGCACAGAAGAGGGTTCGGAAATCCGGAGGCAGGGCTCACGGCCGCGACTCTAAGACTTCTGAACGAGCACGATATGCAACGTCACCGACCGCTCAATCGGTGATGTCTGAGTCTTAAGGTCGGCCAAAAATGGGGTGCCTACAGTTGCCCCTCTTTGACAGAACTCGAAAGTCATAAGTGACGGGAGTAAATGTCAAAGTCCGGAGAGGACCCATTTTTGACAAGGCCGAGGACTTAGACAAACATACAAAATAACACAGATGTGCCCGCAGGCAGGGGCAAAATGCAAAATGATATGTAGGAAGATTTTGATAATTGGACTTATACGCTACGCGAAGCCGGTTTGATAATTGGACTTATACGCTACGCGAAGCCGGTTTGAAAATTGGACTTACACGCTACGCGAAGCCGGTTTGATAATTGGACTTACACGCTACGTGAAGCCGATTTGATAATTGGACTTACACGCTACGCGAAGCCGGTTTGAAAATTCTACTTACACGCTACACGAAGTCGGTTTGTTAATTGGACTTATACGCTACGCGAAGCCGGTTTGAAAATTGGACTTACACGCTACGCGAATCCGGTTTGATAATTGGACTTACACGCTACGCGAAGCCGGTTTGAAAATTGGACTTACATGCTACGCGAAGCCGGTTTGATAATTGGACTTAGACGCTACGTGAAGCCGGTTTGAAAATTGGACTTACACGCTACGCGAAGCCGGTTTGATAATTGGACTTACACGCTACGCGAAGCCGGTTTGAAAATTGGACTTACACTCTACACGGACTTACACGCTACGCGAAGCCAGTTTGATAATTGGACTTACACGCTACGCGAAGCCGGTTTGAAAACTGGACTTACACACTACGCGAAGCCGGTTTGATAATTGGACTTACACGCTACGCGAAGCCGGTTTGAAAATTGGACTTACACGCTACGCGAAGCCGGTTTGATAATTGGACTTATATGCTATGCGATTTACACGCTACGCGAAGCCGGTTTAAAAATTGAGGATTCATGCAATGCACTGTAATGTAGTGGCTAAAATGCAATGTAATTGCTAAGAGGTAAAGGTACCTTACAGGGGCAATTGGAAACGACTTACCTCATGCTGCTGGGGATCTTTCGCTTCTTCTTGGTTGAACTGCAGGTACTACTTTTCTCCCTGACTATGTTCGCAGCTTTCCCTATTCTCCAACAGGGTGACAGACTAGGTTGGATCAGTATCCAGAATTGAGGTGCATACAGATGCTATCTCAATCTATGGGGTGCCATACAGATTTCAAGCCGAGGATATACCCCTATGTATTTAAACCAGACTTTAGTCTCGGAAATCCTGAACCTTTGCGTTCTGCATAAGCCATTCGAACTCTAGTTTCCACCGTCTCAGTTGGTCTCATAGAGAACTCACCGCAAACACAGGCAGGTGGCTATACCAGACCACCGAAAGTCGTTCGGGCACGACAAAACACCGAAGGAATTGCACCTTTAGAGGATTTAAGTCTCCTAGACCGGAGTGCACAAGATAGCGCGAAGAAATGCAAGTACATGCGCAAAACAGTGTGAATGATGATGCAGGATTTAAGGTCTCCTTAGACCAGGCGATTAAAACAGATATGGTGCAATGGATGTAATAGATGTGGTGCAACAGATATAGATGCGATGCAACAGAGAGTACAATAGATGCAAATGGTACATACTCCAACCACGTTGGACTTGTGAGTGGAGAAGAATAAAGAAGATTAATCAGGAGCGCGCCCCATGCATCCTAAGATAAATTCAAGACACGATGAAATCGTGTGAGGAAGGGGACAAAGAGAGAAACATAGGACTTATCCAGTGTTTCGGAATGGTATAAGCATTGGAACGTATTCCGAATGCTTTTAACCGAAGAAGGGAGAAACATAGGGACGTATCCCGGTGTTCAGAATGGTGTGAGCATTGGAACGTATTCCGAACACTTTTAACCGAAGAGGGAGAAACATAGGGACGTACTCCGGTGTTTCAGAATGGTGGAGTATTGGAACGCATTCCGAACACTTTTAACGAAGAGGAGAAACATAGGACGTATCCTGGGGGTTCAGAATGGTGTGAGTATTGAACGTATTCCCAAACACTTTTAACCGAAGAGGAGAAACATAGGGGCGTATCCCGGTGTTTCATGAGATGTATGCATTGGAACGGTATTCCGAACACTTTTAACCGAAGGGAGGGAAACATAGGACGTATGCCCGGTCGTTCCAGGTATTGGCAATGGGCCATTGCGGAAGCATTCCAAGAGCGAGCGATTTAGAGCCGACGAGTGTGGAGGAACACTAAGTGACGTTAGTCCGGTGTTATCTCCAGGAACTGTGCGCGGAAAACGTAGGACGTATCCCCCGTGCGTTCGTCCATGGAAGAGAGGAACTAGGGCCTATGCGCGCGAGTGCTTTCAAAAGCAAGTGAAAAACCATAGGACGTGGCTCAGTGGCCCCTCGGCCCGGGTTGAATGGGGCTGATCGGTACGCTATAGGCAAAAGCGCTATTGTGCCGACAAGTGCGTTATGGCAACCAGAGAACGCGGTGTCGTACACCGCTGCGATTGCGCGGACCCCGCGAGAGGAGGCAACAGATATATGATAATTGGCGACAGGTTCTGAGAATGTATGGCATAAACCGAACAAGCACTGATGCACACGACATGCTAGTGATAGTGTCGGTGCGAGTAACACGATACCCAATTGGAGGCCGATGTGTGTGTGCACAATTGCACAAGATTTGACAGATTGGGCGTGGCTGCCGTGAAACCATGCGGCGCAGATGGCTTACAGTGCACAATGCAATGCAGGGGACACGCAAATGAGCAAGCGCATATTGAAAACAAAAATGCCGAATAAGGGAATACAAGCCTTACCTAAGACCCCCAAATCCAAACCGCCGGAGCTTGGCATGCATGGTATGTTTACCTGCTCGACGAAACGCGCGAGTACCCTAGCACTGACAATAAGGCCGAGAGTCCGGGTAACATGTCCTGATCGTGCGTGTGAGCATGTCATTTTGCCCATCTTCTGACTGAGGCCGGCTGATAATATTGGAGTAGAGCACACTGCGATCTCCTGCGGTCGGAAGCCTAGACCTAGAGCATCGTCGAGAGAGGTGCATCCGGTAGCCACATATACGGGATTTTGCATGAAAGGAAGGAGCACGACTTGATCTGTGAGGCGATTGTTGTGCCATGTGTTCCCTTTGGCAGACCCGAACCTTTATAACTTCAGATAGATCCCGATTATGTACACATGTGTGTGCGCATTGGCGACGCTGGGCTTCGAACCCGCATTTCAAAAGAACAGAGAATTCCCGTTTTTACCACAATATGCGACGAATGCATACTCTTAGGCGAGCCCACGATGACCAAAGTGACTCTGAAATGATGAGGGACAAATATCCGTGCGGACTACGGATATGGAGCGCGTGCACGACATGTAAGCGAGCGAGCGAAAATGAGAGCTAACACACACACAAGCAACAAGGTCACACAACCTAAACCACTATCAGAGCAAGGAGAGAGAGCCTACTCGAAGCGTGATCCTCAAATCCAGAATCGAGGAAAAGACACAAAACAACGTATGACACGACGGACACTACGTCTTAACTAGCACGAGACGAGGGCACACTCAGCGCTCAGGAGCCAGTTCTTCTAGGTATTGTTTCCCAGCGCTCTTTCCTTGCGAGTTTTGTGATTCTCACGTCACCACTCTGCCCTCAAATCTCGCGTGTTCTATGCAAGGGTCACAAGACCTTTTCTCCACTTTTCCTCTGGCATCGCGTACAAGGTGCTCCTCTATTCATCTCAATTGCGTGCTCACATTGTTTTGGGACACTCACGCCACCTGGTAGTGATCGGTAGTGAACACAAGAGACGTTGTGGGCTCATTCGCGCCTCCAGCGTATTCTGCTAGAATTCTTGGCTCCTTGTTCGACCAACAGTAGTTTTTTTCCACAGAAAGGGGCTGGATATGTTACCGATGGTGCTTGTAGCATCACGAATCTGGAGCCGTGACCACTCGTTGACACGATGCTCTGCTGGGCGGCCGTGTGGCATGGGAGTCATGTTTGGCGTTAAGACTGTCCAGATAGAAGAGTGGAGTAGCTGACTTCGCGCCCAAACTCCGTACGCGCACACGAGCCATGCAGAGCCTCCGATGTCCCGTAGCGTGGCAGACTTTAGCTATCCCACATCCCGAGGTTGTCCAGACATAAGCCCCCTCTGAAAAAAACCTGGCCTACTTTTGGGTACAACTGGACAGATAGACGGGGAAAACCCTGAAGCAGAACGGCAGGAGGCCAAGAGCCCACAACGTGGCATGGTGACGTATATGCCATCCATCGTGAGCCCAGGGGAGATCAAGAGAGACAATGACATTGTAATAGAGAGAGACCGATGGAGCAGAGGAGACAAAATAGGCGGGCTCTTTCCAGGAAAAACCAGAAGATGCGATGAGTCTACCCTGCGAGCCGAGGCCTGTGCATGGTGACCATGCAGGAACAATGAGAAAGGGTGGAGCAACAATACCGTAGATAAAACTGCGTCCCATGTCCGGCCTGAGAGAGGGTTTCCTGTGCTTTTGTAACCCACGTCTGCGGCGTTCGTCTTTCGTCGTCTAGATTTGTTATGGTCTCTAGTGTCTGATTCTGAGGTCGTAGCCGATGGCATTGTCATGCGGGCCCCGAGCGATGTCTCCGATGTGTTTAGGTTGGCGCGTCTTCCTTGTGTTTCATTCAGCTTGGTTGGTCTTTATCCCCTGTTCCGAGTGCGCGAGGCTCGGCATACTAGCGTCGGCAAAGGACTACATCTCTCCGAGTTCCAAAAAATTATGTTGTCGGATCGCCTCTGTAAGCGAGAGGCAGTCTGTGTCCATTCTCCACGATCATGTCGTTAAAAAGAAGCGCAATTTGTTCTTTCAGAAACTGCAGGGTTCAACCCAGGTATTGTCGAGAACAGTAAAATCAGGTACATCGCTGAAGTTTATATAAGGTTCGGACTGCCAGAAGCAAAAGAAAGAGGAAACCTAAAGATGCTGAGGTGTCTACCTCAGCAAATTCCCAGTGATTGTACTCCCGGATGCAACTCTTTCAGGCCTTGTCCAGATGCGAATACCCGAAGAATGAGGCCGCTGGCAGTGCTCCTCTACATCCTCCGTCTTAAGCCGTGCTTTTCCAAGGCAGGACCTGGCAATTAAAGGCCGTGGCCCACCCGTCATGTCGGTTGAACGAGTTACCTTTCTCGGCGCAACTGAATATAGGTCGTCACCTTGGCATTTGTCTGGCCACGCGCAAGCGTGGCATAGACTTAATAAAGACTGGCCCTCGTGGCTGTATGAGAGTTAAAGCGTGCAAAGTCATGGCGCTGTTGGATGTTCTCGTGACTGTACACCGCTTGTATTTGCGCCTCACGATTCCAGGTCGAGTTTTTGTCTCAATAGGATCCCTAAGGCCTATGTCGCACTGCCCGAGCGTTCCACTTGCCGAGTCATACGCACTGTACATTCCTGTGTGCCATATGGGGTTATGCCACCCCATAGCCTTGTGCACTTGCAATGGTGTGATACAACTTCTAATTGTATTTGTTATGCACCCACATCACAGCATTGTCACGCTCTCATTTACTTGCATGTTATGGCAACCTTTGCACTTGCCAGGATTGTACTACAGATGTCTATGCGGCGCTCTCCGCGATTCGCGCGAGTGCGCCACGTTGAGCAACCTGGCACTCGTTTGGTTAAAAGCATTGGAATACGGTTTCCCAATGCTCACCCATTCCCGAGAAACACCCGGATACGTCCCCATTTCTCCTTCCTTTTTGAAACACCGATACAGGCCCCTACCGCTTATGCACGTGCTCCTTCCGGAAATGCAGCACGGCCGAGTAACGGCCTCGTCGGCCCTATGGTGCCATCTGAAGCCCGAGGCCTGAGAAACACCCCGGTATCAGTCGGATTCCCCGTTGCAATGTTCCTCTAGCGGGCGTCAGGTTAAAAATGTTTGGAATTACGTTGGTCGAGATGCTCAATCAACGCAGAGCAAAAACCGATGGTTGTGGCGAGCCGTACAAGGCAATGCGGTTCCTGAGGTCGCCGTGCAATGTCAATGCGGGCCGGAGCCGTGGCATGGCATGCGGGGCGAGGCCGTGGCATGGCCATGGTTGGGGCGACGCCGTGAAAGCAAGGCATGCGGGCCGAGGCCGTTTGACTTCGTGGCATGCGGCCCGACGGCCGTGCCCATTGGCATGCTTGCGGCGACGCTACGCAGCCCAAGGCATGCCGGTCCTGAGGCCGTTGCATGTCTATTGCTGGCGCGAGGCCGTGGGCATGGCATGCGGCGGCGATTGACGCTGGACATGGCCTATAGTTGGCGACGCCGTAGCAAGCAGCGCGGCCTTGAGGCTCATGTTTCTGCCGTTCCGCATGCGGTCGACCTGTCGTTAACAAGGTGTTTCGGCCAGAATACCTGTCCCCTCTGCCGACCATCAGGTGCCTGAATGAACACCGGATATCTGCGCCTCTCACTAGCTCTGTACGTCTAACTGGCGTCCATCCTTGTGGAAATACGTTCTCCCATACTCAGACCGGCCCACTTCTGAAGGCAACCTGATCATAGCACGCGTCCCCCCTGAAGTTTGCGCTCCCCTCTTTCCCCGGTTAAAAAGTCGATTTCCGCGATGAGACGCGTTCCCACATTACTCACACCATTTTGAAACACCGGGAATACGCCCCTGGACTGCTTCTCGCGCCATTGCGCTCCAGTATAGAGGCGACGTCTCGGAATACGTTCCCAAGCTCACACCATTTTGAACCACCGGGATAACGTCCCCTTAGTTTTCTCCCTCGTTTACGGGTCAAAGCATTCGCGAAATGTGAGCGTGGCTCCCAATTGAGGCCGTGGCAGTCTATATGACGCATCCGCCGAACCGATTAGAAGTCCGAGTGCTCCGCGTGCTTTCATGTGCACAGCTCTCCGGCGGCCGTCGTGGCAAGGCCATGCGGCCTGAGGCCCGCTGGCATGTCCATGCGGGCGAGGTCTTCTGTGGCATGGCATGCGGGCCGAGGCCAGTGGCAAGCAATGTTGTGGCGACGCCTTAGCGGAGGCATGCGGTGCGATGCCGTGGCACGTCATGCGGGCCGCAGGCCGTGGCACGTCATGCGGGCCTTAAGGCTCGTGGCATGGGCATGTTTGGCAACGCTCGTGGCAAAGACTCGGGCTGTGGCTATGACACGCAATATAGTGAGCTTCCGTGTATCGTCAAAGTTAGTAGCCTCCACGCAGTATGGCGCGCGCTCCTGATTAAGTACTTCTTATCTTCGCGTCCACTCACAGTGGCCTCCAGCATATTGTTGGCCAGAGGTCTAAAGGTGCACCATTTTAGTGGCGCACCGTATTTACCTCTCTGTTGCATCGAGCTGATGAGCAACTGTCACCCACATCTATTACATCCATAGACCATATCTTTTTATCGCCTGTCTAAGGAGCCTAAATCCTGCATCATTCTTTCACACTGTTTTTCGCATGTACTTGCATTTTTCGCGCTATCGTTGTCACTTGCGCGCGGTCCTAGAGTAGACCTACATAGTCTCTCTGAAAGTGGGTGCAATACTCGCTCTCGGTGTTTTTCGTGCTGCCCCGAACGACGTTTCGGTGGTCTGGTTTATTAGCCACCTGCTGGGTTTGCGGTGAGTTCCATTGGACCAACTGAGACGGTGAAACTAGAGTTCGAATGGCTTATGCCTAGAACGCAAAGGTTCAGATTCCGAGACTAAAGTCTGGTTTAAATACATAGGGTATAATCCTCGGCTGAAATCTGTATGACAGGGGCCCCCAAATAGATTGAGGATAGCATCTGTATGCACCTCAATTCGGATTCTGTCCAAACCTAGTCGTCACCCCTGTTTGGAAATAAGGGAAACTGCGAACATTAGTCAGGGAGAAAAGTAGTACCTGCAGTTCAACCAAAAGAAGCGAAGAGATGTGGGTCACAGCGCGCCCACTCGCCGCCCGTGCGAGCAGCATGAGTAAGCGTTTCCAATTGCCCCTGTAAAGTACCTTTACCTCTTAGCCAATTACATGCATTTTTAGCCACTACATTACAGTGCATTTGCGATGAATCTCAATTTTTTAAACCGGCTCGCGTAGCGTGTAAATCGCTAGCATATTAAGTCCAATATATCAAACCGGCTGCCGCGTGAAGCGTGTAAGCCCGAATTTTCAAACCCGGCTCTCCGCGTTAGCGTCGTTGTAAGTCCCAGGCATTAGTGCAACAATAAGCGGTTGGCGTGTGCGCCAATCGACGTGTGCAGTCAAGGTGTCACCCCAACAACCAGTAGCGCTGGTATCTCGCGTACGTTGTGAAAGTCCCAATTAATTCCCAAAAACTGGCTTCGCCCGGGGGCTCCGGTGTAGGCAGATCCGGGCTTATTTGCGGGCCTAGAGGTAAGTCCCCAATTTTTTGACCCAGGAACCCCGGTGCCCTTTCGCCCGGATGGCATGTCGAAGGCCGGCGTGGTTGTAAAAGTCCCGCATTAACTCCAAAATCGGGCATGCATGTTGGGCGGATCGCGGCGCGTCGCCAAGGCCGTGTAAGTTCGCGAGAGTGTCCCAACTATCCCGGGCTTCGTGTCGTAGCATGGCATGTTTGGCAACGCTCGGCGCAAGACATACGCGGCCGTGGTAGTGAAGCGTGGTCCATGGAGCTTCCCAACACTGCAGGCCTCGGCAGTAGCGTGGGGTAACGATTTGTGCCAACCCCGGTATGCGGCGTAGTGCGCGATGTAAGCCCAATTGAGTCAAGACCCATAGCCTGGCATGTTCGGGCGTGCAGACGCTAAGCCCCCAATTTTCAAACCGACTTCGCGTAGCCCGTAACTGTATCACGAGCAAATGAGTCCAATACCCCGGCCTCGATCGCGTAGCGTGTAAGTCCGGACCATTCTCGTAACCGGCGTTTCGCCCGTCTACATGGCATGCGCGGGTGAGTAGAGCACATGATCGAAGCTCGGGCTTGGCACTCGGTGCTCGCATTACGGTGTCTCAGTCCAAAATGTATCCGGAACCCGTGCGGTCAATCGGTACATCGGTCTGAGTCCAATTATCCAAAACCGGCAACTGCCGCGTAGCACTGTGAGTTCCAAAGGACTTTTCTGCCCCGGCTCCCGGCAGTTAGCCGGTAAGCTCCCAGTTAGTGAAACCCGCATGTGTGCGCGGCGTAGCCGGTCTTATGTATAAGTCCCCATCTTTGTAGGCAACCGGGTGCTGCTCGATGTCATGCGTGAGGCGCCTAAGTCCGAATTAAACAAAACCGACGTGTGGCGCGTGTGTGCACTGGCATGCGGGCCGTAGAATTATCAACGCTCTCTGGGCGCACCTCGGTGAGCGACGTGTAAGTCAATTATCATTAGAGCCCGGTTCCACGGTGAGGCCGATCGGCACGTCCCAGCAAATGGTGCAATCAATATAACCCGTCGAGTCCGCGCCCAGGCCGTGTAAAGATCCAAATTTTCCAACCGGGACCGACCCGTGAGCCCGTCTATAAGGTCCCAATTTTATCCAGAGAGCCATGCCTCATCGCTGGACGCCCTATAAAAAGGGACCCAATTTAATGAAAATTCTTTCCGCCGTAACCCATGGATTAATTTGCGATCTTATCGGCGGGGCGTAGCCAAGGCCCTATGCGGGCCGAGGCCGTGGCATTGTCATGCTGGCCAAGGCCAAGGCCATGGCCATGGCCATGGCATGCGGGCCGAGGCCGAGGCATGGCATGTTGGGCAACGCCGTGGGCAAGGCATGCGCGGCCGACGCCGTGGCATTGGCATTGATGGCCGAGGCCGTGGCATGCCCATGCTGGGCCAAGGCCTAAGGCATTGGCATGCCCGGGCAACGCCGGGATGTGTGGCATGGCGTGCTGGGCCAACGCTCGTGGCAAGGCATGCGGGGCCGAGGCCGTGGCAATTGGCATGTTGGGGCAACGGCCTTGGCAAGACATCGGGCCGAGGCCGCTGGCATGGCATGGCATGTTGGGGGCAACGCCGTTTGGCAAGGCAATGCGGGCCGACGGCCGTTGGCATGGCATGCTAGCCGAGGCCGCTGGCCATGGCATAGTGGGCGCGACGCCGTGGCAAGGCTATGCGGACCTGAGAGGCTGTGCATGGCCATGCGGGCCGAGCGCTGTGGCACTGCATGTTGGCGACGCCGTAGCAAGGCATGCGGGCCGAGGCGAGCCGCCGTGGCATGGCAATGTTGACCGAGGCCAAGTGCACATGCATGCCGGGGGCAACGGCCGGTGGCATGGCATGCGCTGCCGAGCCGTGGCCAAGGCCCATGCGGGCCGACGGCCGGATGCGCATGCGGGCCGAGGCCGTGGACTGCATGTGGGCACGCCGTAGCCAAGGCGATGCGGGTCCGAGGCCGGGCCGTTGTTGGCATGCATGTTGACCGAAGCCAAGCATTGGCATGCCGCCCGGCAACGCCACCATGGCTGCATGGCTATGCTGCGGCCGAGGCCGTGCAAGGCATGCGGGCCGATTGGCCGTGGCATGGCCCATGCTGGGCGACGCCGTGGCAAGGCATGCGGGCCGATGGGGGCCCCGGTGGCATGCATGCGGGCCGAGGCCGTGGCAGCTGCATGTTGGCGCGACGCCGCTAGCAAGGCTATGCGGGCGAGGCCGAGGCCGTGCATGGCATGATTGACCGAGGCCAAGGCATGGCATGCGGGCAACGCTGGTGGCATGGCAATGCGCGGCCGAAGGGCCGTGCAAGGCATGCGGGCCAGAGGCCGAGGCATGCATGAGCATGTGGGCGACGCTCGTGGCAAGGCATTGCGCGGCGACGCCGTTGGCATGCGCATGCGGGCCGAAGGCCGTGCATTGCATCTGTTGGGCGACGCGCGTAGCAAGGCCTGCGGGCGATGGCCCGTTGGCATGGCAATGTTTGGGCGACGCGCGATAGCAAGGCATGCGGGCCGAGGCCGAGGCCCGTGCATGGCATGTTGACTCGATCAGGCCAAGGCATGGGCATGCCGGGCAACGCGTGGCATGGCTATGCGCGACCGAGGCGGTACGTGGCAAGGCATTGCGGGCGAGGCCGTGGCATGTCGTGCCGCTGGCCTTAAGCCTGGCATGGCATGCCACGTCCGCGTCACCGCGGTGGCACGCATGCATGCTGGGCCACGCCGTAGACAAGGATGCGGGCGTGGCGGGGCCGTGGCATGGCCCAAGTGGCCAAGGCCAAGGCATGGCACGCTGGGCAACGCCGTTGGCATGGCATGCTGGTCGGCAACGCCGCTGGCCAAAGGAACGTTGCTGCGGGGCACATCTTGTTATTTTGTATGTTGTCTAGTCTGCGCAACTCTGTCTGAACAAATAGTCTGTGCTCCGCGAACTTGACATTTACTCCCTCACTTTTATCGAACTTTTCGAGTTCTGTCAAAGAGGGCAACTGTAGGCACCCATTTATTTGGTGTTCGCGACGCACTTAGAGACTCAACATCACCGATTGAGCGGTCCGTTGACGTTTGCATATCAGTGACTGGTGCGTCTCAGAGTTTTCTACAGTGCTGGACGCTCAAATGCCCGGTGAGGCCCTGCTTCAGCGTCACTGTCTCGCGAACCTCTTCTGTGCCTTGCCTCTGTGCGAACCAGACTCCGGTTTCTTTGTGTCTGTTCAACGCCTGAGGGTTGACACGGCGTGAGACTGGGTCCCGTGGACAATACTTCAGTGCCGTGCAACATTTTTTGGTGAGGCCATTTTGCCGTTTCCCGGAGCCCGGTTTTCGATTTTTCGGACGTTGGCCACGTTTGCCTCGGTTCTGGGAACCGCCTAACATCTCC
>NW_021024608.1:186345-199851 GCF_004153795.1 Camellia sinensis | reverse complement strand
CAGCAAGACAACTCAACACGGAAATAAAAGGCACACAACCTAAACACCACTCAACAAAGGAAAAACAGCCTCAACACATCTATTGACACTCAAATGACTCAAAACAAGAATCGAAACAAACAAAAACACAAGAACACCACACTCAGCTGTGTTCCGTACGTGCATCTTTTCTTGAATTGCACCTTTAGAGGATTTAAGGTCTCCTAGACCGGGAGTGCACAAGATAGCGCGAAGAAATGCAAGTACGATGCGCAAAACAGCGTGAATGATGATGCAGGATTTAAGGTCTCCTTAGACCAGGCGATAAAACAGATATGGTGCAATGGATGTAATAGATGTGGTGCAACAGATAATAGATGCGATGCAACAGAGAGTACAATAGATGCAAAATGGTGACATACTCCAACCACGTTGGACTTGTGAGTGGAGGAAGAATAAAGAAGATTAATCAGGAGCGCGCCCCATGCATCCTAAGATAAATTCAAGACACGATGAAATCGTGTGAGGAAGGGGACAAAGAGAGAAACATAGGGACTTATCCAGTGTTTCGGAATGGTATAAGCATTGGAACGTATTCCGAATGCTTTTAACCGAAGAGGGAGAAACATAGGGACGTATCCCGGTGTTTCAGAATGGTGTGAGCATTGGAACGTATTCCGAACACTTTTAACCGAAGGGAGGGAAACATAGGGACGTATCCCGGCGTTTCAGATTGGTGTGAGCATTGGAACGTATTCCAAACACTTTTAACCGAAGGGGGAGAAACATAGGGACGTATCCCGGTGTTTCAGAATGGTGTGAGAAACGTAGGGACGTATCCCGGTGTTTCGGAAAGAGAGGGAAACGTAGGGGCGTATCCTGGTGTTTCAAAAGAAAGGAGAAACATAGGGACGTATCCCGGTGTTTCGGAATGGTGTGAGCATTGAAACGTATTCCAAATGCTTTTAACCAGAGAAGGTCTAACCTGTCGCACGCGCGAGGAGAAAGAATGATAATTGCAAGTGAAAAGGTGCATAACAATGCAAGTAATGAGCGTGACAATGCTAGTGATGTGGGTGCATAACAATACAATTAGAATGTGTATCACAATGCAAGTGAAGTGGGTGCATAACCATGCAATTGGAATGTACATCACAATGCAAGTGGAACGTGCATGACAACGCATATTTGAAACAAAATGCCGAATAAGGGAATACAAGCCTTAACAAGACCAAATCCAAACGCGACCTTCGATTTACCTCTCAAAGGAGTTTGTAACACACTCTGCCTGAAAAGGGGACACCCTGTTTATATTGGCGAGAGGTAACATCTACTACTGCTTTAATTGCCATTCTGACTTGAAGCAGGCTTAAGATTGGAGTAAAGGCACACTCATTCTTCAGAGCACTGACAAGGCCTGAAGAGGCACATTCATTCTTCGGAACACTGACAAGGCCTGAAGAGGTACACCCGGAGTACAATCACGGAATTTGTTGAAGGTGAAACACACTCAGATGCTTCGATTTTCCCTCTTTTCTTTTGCTTTGCAGTCTGGAACCTATAGCTTCAAATAGGTCCTTGTTTTACTGTTCTTGCATGACCTGGGTCTATATAACTTCAGATAGATCCTGATTTTACTGTTCTCACATGACCTGGGTTGAACCCTGCAGTTTTCGAAAGAACAAATTCCCTTTTTTACACAAATGTGGAGAATGGCACAGCACTCTAAGCACACAACAAATCATTTTTTGAAATTGAGAAAATGAGTTCTCGACTAGGTATTGAGCCTACGACTGAACACAGCGAAAAAGACTCAACAATGAAAAACAAAAGGTAAACAACCTAAACACATCGAGACACGCTCGGAACGACTCAAATCCAGAATCGAGACAAACAAAACAAGAGACACGACACACAGACGTGTTACAAAGACGAGAAACCTCTCAGCGCTCGAGGAGCCAGTTTCTCTAGGTATTGTTTCCCACCCTTTTCTCATTTGTGATTCTCACGTCACTCTGGCACTCAATCTCTGTTTTTCTGAAAAAGCCCTTTTCTCACTTTTCCTCTCATCGTACATCTCTCTATTATTCAATCTCTCATTTTTTTAATCCCTCCCCTGGGTAGTTGATGGATAAACAGACAGTTGTGGGCTCTTGCCCCTAGCGTTCTGCTAGATTCTTCTTCTTGTTCACAACAGTAAGTTTTTTTCACAGAGGGGCTATGTTACAACTGGGTGTGTAGCAAATCTGCAGCTGACATCGGTTGACGATGCTCTGCTGGGGAGTTTGGGCGTGATAAGATCTGTCCAGATGATAGAGTGGAATATCTTGCCCCATTCTAGTTCGTGCTTCGCACTTGGCTTGATACCTCGTTGGTTGGAGGATGTGAGAGCTTTCTGCCCTTCGTTGTGCACTTTTCTGGCGAATACGGTGCCCTTTTCGACAAGTAGAGTGCCATTTCTGGCAAGTATTGACAACGAGGAAAAGATAGGAAGCCTGACTCAACTGTGCCCCTAGTTCATCAATTTGACCATTTTTTGTTTTAGTTTTCTCCTAAAAAATTTTGACCAAAATGAGAGTTAGATTAACATGCTTGTTCAATTTTCTGATTTAAAATCATGCAAGTCAGGCCATGAGCACTGAAAATTTTCCTCTTTTGGGTCCAAGAAATGGTCCAATTTTGAAAATGGAATACTTTTTGAGAAGATTAGTCAACCTCAGTAAAAATTCTCAAAAACTATTTCGCAAACGGCCACTGCTAAACAAGCACGGAACCTACCCTTGAGATGCACAACCTCGGATCCATGGCAATGGAAAATTGCCCCTTGTCTGAAGGACACTGCATGGCAACGGAAAGTTGCCCCTTGTTTGAAATGACACTGCGGTGTTTGAATGGCAACGGAAAGTTGCCCCTTGTTTGGATAACACTGCAGCGCATTGTAGTCAGTCCTCAGAACGACGAACACAACCAGACTCTCAGATACAGAGAAGACAAAGATGACCAGAACCGTCGCATGGACACAGTCGATTTGGAAGTGTTTATGGCTGGACTTCAGAATGAAGTTGCCTACGTATCCCAAACATGGGAATCAAGCCTTACGTAGTTCGGGGTTAAGGTACACTCGGGTATTAACCTCTCCTTTTTAGGCTCTAACTTTTGCCAAGGCGCCCGTCGCGGGTTTTCGACCTTGCGAGCTTTTTTCTTCTTTCTTTTTCATTTCTTTTCTTCTCTTTTTTTCTTTTTTTTCTCTTTTCTTCTTTTTCTCTTCTTTTTTTTTTTGCTTTTCTTCTTTTTTCTCTTTTCTTCTTTTTTTTATTTTCTTTTTGCTTTTTGTATATAACGTTTCTTGCTCTAACTTTTGCCTGGGTCGCCCTTTCGGGTTTTCGGTCCAGCGAGCCTCTCAAAGGGTAAAAGTGTAACTTTGTCCATGTCAAATGGTTTTGAGATCCTGAAGTCATCTGAATCCAGGAGAATGGCTGCTGTTTTGCAAGAGGACTTATCTTCAGCTCTTCGAGCATGTCTGATATCTTTGCCCCTAGTTCGAGGGGTACTTCTGTTCTAACTTTGCAAGCTTCTTCTGATCTTCTGATCTTTTGATCTGACTTTCCTAGCCTCTTGTTCGAGGGCTGCTTCAAATCTGGCCACACAGGCCTCACATCGTAGCTGACCGTTGAACCTTCTGAATTCAAGTTCAAGGTTTGGAAGCGAAGGGGTTGAGTCTTGAGGCTGAGAGCGATCCTAGGCTGCACAATCTCAGGAGCGATTCCACACAGGTCTTCGCAGTACCGCGCAAAACATTTTGTTTTTGAAAGTTTTTAAGAAAGCGACAAATCACTCGCGCTGAAGATAGTGTGAAACCAGTCTGGATCAAGCCAGGGTCCTTCTCAGTACTCACGCTAACAAGCATGATTTCATTCATTAAGTGCTTGGCACAACTCTCTTTCTCTCAAATGATCAAAGTTTTGCAAATCCCGAGGAATTCCTTCCTCTTCGTTTTCACCGCAGTGTTTAAAAAAGTTTTGAACAACTTAGGTCGATACAATGATTTTGGGGTGCAGAAGAGTAGGCGAAAAGTACTGTTGTTTCACTCAAACTTTCTGGCACGACTGGAGCAAAGGCAGAAGCAAACACAAGAGTGTGAAAATCACTGCTGCTTCATTCAAATCTTTTGGTGTCATTGGCTCCTCGGCAGAAACAGACTCACAAGGAAGCGAAAAGACAGACGAAAAACAAAATAATGATATCCGAGGTAACACCCCTGGAATCACCCGACTTCTGTACAACAGGACTGACTCGATACAACAAGACAGACCCTACTGACTCAGTGAGAAAAGACTGACTCTGTACAAAACAATAAGACTGACCCAATACCCAAGTCAGACAGTACAAAAACCAGCATTCACAAATGCTCAAAACAGTGCGTGCCATACACCATATCTGAAATAAACTGAACGCCGCCCGCAGGTGGTTCATCCCTCGATCACATCACATTATCCCCTACAAGTTCACTGATCAAGTGCCGATAGACTTTGCAGGACCTGGTGCGGGGATGACCCCATTGTCAAATAGATCCTGTACTTCATGGCGAAGACGGAAGCAGTCGTCAGTAGTATGGCTAGCTTATTGATGGTACGCGCAGTACTTGGTAGCATCATGTGTAGCCGAAAGAGGGTTCGGGAGAGGCTGAGGCTCAAGGGGTTTGAGATGGCCTTGTCCAACAAGGATTTGGAAAGCTTTGGACAAAGGCATATAGAGGGCATAGAAGACCCTCCGACCTCGGGGTTGGTACTTCAAGGGTTGTGGATTTTTACTGGGTGCACCAGCAAAGGGATTGGCAGGTGCGGGCCTGGTTTGCCGATCTCTTCCGAGTGTAGGATTAGAGATAACAGGATCGTCTCTGGTATGACAGCCCTTCTCCCGATGTTCCCTTTGATTCAGACTGCCTCCAACTTGAGTAGCGAAAGTGTCATCCACAGCTTTTGCAACAACTGCGAGGACTTGCTCTTTGTTCAGTCTCTCGGCTTTCAAAGCCTTAATAGCGAACAGGAGATGTTCATGGGGATCCATGTCCGCCCCTATCTTGTTCTTTCCACTCACCTCCACCTTGCCAAGGGATTGGCATTCCTTAAATATAGTCTGGTCCGAAATTGGGGAGCCTTTTGACATGAAGTTCCCGGTATGCGGTGTGGTCGATGATGGAGCCAATGTCCCGGAGGCCAGATCTGTCACAGTTCTGTGAAGATCTTCGATCATTCTCTTCAGCTCAGAAGTAGTGGGCTCACGGGTTTGAGATGATTGGGGTTCAAGTGCATCCATCGTGCTTAAGCCCATGCTTTCCGGGATAAACATATCGGGTTTGAGTATATGGGTCGGGGTGTATATACTAGGGTTGTAGGTGGGTGGCAGTGTATGGCTGAGGTTGAGATGTGGATGAGGTACTTGGTCCTTGGGGTTTTGAGGTGGAACTATTGTCCGGTTGTCAATGAGATTCGGGATCTCATGACGAAGGCGGTAGCAACCATCGGTGCCATGGCCGCGCTGTTGATGATATACACAGTATTGGCTGGGGTTATGTCTGGCAGGGAGTGGATTTGGCAAAGGTTGAGGATTAAGGGGTTTGATATGCCCTTGTAGACACCCCATTTTTGACCGACCTTAAGACTCAGACGTCACTGATTGAGCGCTTGGTGATGTTGCATAATGTGCTCGTTCAGAAGTTTCAGAGTTGCGGCCGTGAGCCCTGCCTCCGGACTTCCGAACCCTCTTTTGTACTTTGCCTCGGTTTGCGAACCAGGCTCGGTTTTCTTTGTTTCTTTTCCTGAGGGAAGGGAGAGGTCCCGTAGACCATCTCTCAATGTCCGTAGGCCACATTTGGTGGCCGTAGGCCATTTTTCCCATTTCGGAGTCTGGTTTCCGGTTTTCAGAATCGTTGGCCGTGTGCCTCGGTTCGGGACCGCCTAACCATCCCCGTTTGTCCTGATTTTTGGCATACATCTTGTTTTCTCCCTTTTGAGGGACACTGGGGTCTGAGAAACCCACTTCGTGGGCGAATGCCACTTTCGGTGCTTAACAGCCCATTTTCGGGACCTCGAACTGCGCGTTTTGGTCCCCGAGCATTCGTTTTGCGACGGTTTTCGTTCATTTTTGGCAGGTACCTCTGTTTTATCACCGGAGAGGTCACTGAAACCAAACCCTAACAGATCAGGTGCAAAGCAGTGGAATCCAGAATCTGCCATCTAGTCAAAGAACAAAAAATGAATTCAATGTGCAATGACAGAATAATTAGTAAAGAGCAGATTAATGTGCTCAAATCGCCATATGCAAAAATAAACAATGCCTAGGAATCTTTAATGAAAATTTAATTCATATTCTTGGCCCATTCACACTATTGGATCCATTACCGCCAACTCAAACAGCTGCCAACATTATTTTCTCTCCTGATTGGAGTGGATTTGTTATCTTTACCTTATATGTAGCCAACAAAGTACAAGGCCAAATAGCTTGTTATCAAAACAGGAAGGTAAAATTAAAAAACAAATGGAAAAATGTCAGTGTTCCTGGACATGGAGCACCATGGTAGTGTGATTTCTGTAATTCTCAATATATCTCAACATGAATCTATATAACCAAAATCAGCAACAAACCTGAGACATGACAACTCGATAGCTAAAAGATTGTGTTGGAGCCCCATGAAGGAAAACAATGGTTCCGCGGCGGCTCTCAGGTGCTCCTGCAGGCCCAGAATCTGAATGTCAAAAAACTGAGAAGGAAATAGATAAATGTTCCAGCAGTGAAAAGTTTACCTGTTTCTCTCACAAACCATCTAAACTGCCCAGATTTGATGGTAGAGCCAAACTCCTTTCCTTTGTCTTCTATCCTCTAGAATTTAAAAGTTTGCATGTCAAAATGGTACGACAATTTAATAACAGGAGTATCAAGCCATTCTCTAATTTCACACTAAACTAAAAATATATGCAGCCAGTGCCGCAGATAGTAAACACCTTTTGAAGTCAGTACAACTAAATTATCTCAGTTCAGAGTCTTCATCCATGATGATTGCATTGACTTGAATTCCCTCAAGCTTCCACCTTCAAGCTTGGAATAATCATGTGCTTAAAAGCCCTACAGTGGGCATACCTCAGAGACCTTTACACACGGTGCAAGCCTCTTGTTCTACGCCAGGAGAAAATTAGCTATCAAAAAATGAAGGTTCTTGGTTTCACGCATGTGCTTGTTTCGGTTAGCCATTTGGTTGTCAATGGAACTCACAAAAGAACGATTATATTTATCGAAAAGCTTTGCATTTCTATGAAGTTAGCATTCTTTACCGTGGACATGGATGGTGATCTTAGTGCACCAGGAAGTGAGGATGAGGAAAATGCTAAAAGTGCAAAATCAAAGGGAGGGAGGACCATGAGTGGACGTAAGAAACCGCCTGCAAAAAGAAAGCTAAATGGAAGCGATGAAGATGATGACGACGACAGCAATAATGATGATGATGATGATGATGATGACGATGACGACGATGACACAGATCAGAAGAAGAAAACTAAAACAGCTAAGAAGCCTCCTGCTAAAACAAAGTCCAAGAAAGCGACGGTTAAGGTGACCAGAAGAAAAAAATGAGAGGAAGGAAGAATAAGCCTCCTGTGGTAGAAAGTTCGAAGAAAGTGATGCGATGGTGTGATACGGATGGTTAATGATGATGACATAGTTGGACGACAGGAGGAGGAAATGGGATATAAGGGGTAATGAAGGGAGCGCAAACTAAGGTGGAGACTTCTAAGAATAGAAGTTGAAACTAGAAGTCAAAATGGCAAGCAACTAGAGAAGAAAGTGAAATAGTCTACTTCTTTTCTATATTTTGGTAGAATGGAAGGGAGAGTATTTGCTAATCTTGGTTATAGTTTCAGGTTTTTTTGGGGCAGTAGTACCTTAACCCTACTTTCAGAACCTTTGCCACAGTGCAGATGACTTTTTTTCATTGTATGCTGAACTTGCATGATATCAGCCATGTTTATTATTATTTTTTTAATCATGAAATTTTGTGTTATTGTGTTTGGTATAATTTCTGCGTATAACGTGTGAGACTAAAATAACTCAAAGCTTTTAAAAAAATAGATGATTATTGGGAAGTAGGTGAATGGGAGCTTTTAGTTTCTGTTATTTGATTATCAATTTTCAACTTACAACACCAAAATGACATATTTTTTGTTGGCTTGAACTCCATGGCTTTCACTTTGAAGTTGCTTGTTTTCCATTTTTGATAAATTAACTTAATTTAGGTGTTTTTGTATTTGCATGCTGCTTATTTTTCCCAATGTTTCTGAGCCTTCATAGTTACAAAATTTGATCTTAACCTAAATTTGCTACTTTTGTTCAGTGAATTTGTTGGTAGAAAATGACATATTTAGAAAGGTATATGGGTTATATTACATAGACAAGTGGCCTATTAAGGTACAACTGAATATGTAAGAGCATGTGCTAAACAAAAATCTCTCAAGTTACTCTCTAGCAGATCAAATGAAGTTTATTCTAAATTCACTCCTGTACATCCACATGACTCGCGATGAATTGCACAAGAATAACTCTAGTGAGAAGAAATTGGTCACAAAACTGGCACAAAATCATTTCTCTCATATTTCCCTTTCGCACAAATTCCACTCTCTTGTGCAAACATATGGCATCATGCTCAGTTAACGGTAAGATGTTCTGATATATGTGATAGTTTTGACAGTATCAATTGATTTCACAGGTCATTGCAAAAGCTGTTGAAGTTGGGGCAGATAGTAGTCAATTTCCTAGTAGTTGGATTTTCCATTCCCGCGAAAAGAAACCTGGCAAGGCTTTTGTTGATGGTTTGGCCTCTGACCTCCATAACAATCTTTTGTGGCGTACATACTCGATGTCCATAGCATAAGACTTGATTTTTGGGGATCGTGGTAACATCATTTTCATATGATTTTCTGAAAATAATTTTGGAATTTTATGTTTATTATCATCGAACTAGTTTCTATTTTTAGGAGGAAAAAAACTCTGAAAACAAACCAAACAGAGTGTTAGAATCTCACTTTTACTAAAGAGTAATTAAGTAGCAATAAAGTATTTTGATAAACAAATTACAGACGACCTTAGCAATGAAATAATTCATCAAATTTGTGTTTTAATTCAAATTTTATTTTTCTCTTGTGCACAATTTTACCATCCCAAAGTTAACAATCTGTTCAATTGCCTTCCGCAAAGACATTAATGAGCTTCTGGTTTATGCCAGGGAAGACAATTGAGTTTATTGCTGCTGGTGGCAGGGTATATTGTCCAAACTCTCTCTCTTTCTCCAGCTTGCTTTTCTAAAACTTTCCTTTGTATGTAATTCTTTTTTCAACACTAGTTAATTTCAAGGGTTTTGTTTCTTCTGTCTAGACAACGGCATATGTACCAGAGTTACAAAAGCTGAGTGGATCTCAAGTTGCAAAAGCACAAATTAAACCGAGAAAGCAAACTGTTAAGAAGGGAAGCAAAGATGTGGACATGGATGGTGATCTTAGTGCACCAGGAAGTGAGGATGAGGAAAATGCTAAAAGTGCAAAATCAAAGGGAGGGAGGACCATGAGTGGACGTAAGAAACCGCCTGCAAAAAGAAAGCTAAATGGAAGCGATGAAGATGATGACATTGGCAATTGGATTGCAGATGAAGTGCTATACCAAGTCAGTGTACCCTGCGTTCTCTAAAATCAATATGTTCATCACAGAAACTTCAAATTTGGTTAATATCATAGCTGTAGAGTTTGCCATCATTTTTTTTAATCCATGACTTCAACTTTCAACTACTTTCTACAATTTTTTCTCCAACTATGTGGGTCATAAATGAAATTAAATGATCCCCTGCTTTCTTGTTATTAGCTTGTGGGTGAGTGTAACGGAAAAGCAGATTTGGTTGAAATGTTTTTGGTGCTTGGTGCTCCCAACTGTAGTCTATAACCAGAAAAATCTCAGAAAGAAGAAGATGCTATGGCTCTTGTTGGCGTTGGGCCGGGTATGCTTGTTCTGGTTCTTTAATGGACTCCAAAGGATTAGGAATTGGCTGTGGAAGCCTTTTATATTATTCATCAAACAGCAATGATGAGAGTTGTATGGTCTTGCATTGCACCTGCCTGCCCATGCAAAAGAGCTTATCCTAATCAGGGTCCTGGGATGGTGATGACAGAACCACATGTTATGACAGTAAGGAGAGACCTGGAAAAGTGAGGGTGAAGAAACCTGCTGCTTGAGTTGTTGAAAGTGGTGAAAGATCGAGTGATTTTGAATCCACTAAATCATTAAGAATGTGGTCTCCGGCATGTGAGATTTAATTGGTTGATGCTTGACCACCAGGAAATTTACGAGCAGGAGATGAGCTATTCGGTAGTTGAGATGACTTGTTCTAGGGAAGTTTGTCTGGTTGATTATTGAATGAAGTGCCGAGTTTTCGGAGAACTTGAAAACTTTAGAAGTGAAACCAAGATGTACCTGTTACACGGTCTTGGGTAGAACTCGCCCTAAAAGCTAGCTATTAAGGTGAGGGTGCCTTCATGCTTGTATGCTTAATATTACTTTAGTACTCAAGTGATGTGGGACTTCGCTTCACACCCTCCCTCACGCCCAGCATGCTCACTCAACAGCACCTACGGTATGTGGGTCAGGGACACGCACCCTACCCATCTTTCAGTACTCTAGCTCTAATACTATGTTACATGGTTTTGGATAGAACTCGCCCCAAAAGCTAGCCATTAAGGTGAAGGTGCCCTCACGCTTATATGATTAAATATTACTTTAGTACTCAGGTGACGTGGAACTTCGCTTCACAGTACCCACAAAGAGGAAATTCACAGGAATAGTAGTGGATCTATGTCATCGAAAATTATTGGTGTATCAAATATTTAAGCTATTTTTTATTTTTGTTTGGTTCCATGTATCTCGAGATTATTCTGTGTAAGGACCAAACTTCATTTCCTTAACAAGATCTGAAATTGGCACTCGGTTGGGAGAGAATTTAATGAAAGTTTCTTGATATACCTTAAGGAGATTATATTTTGAAATTAGCATTCGGAGATGTTGGAGAGAACCTTTCCTTCTGTTTTTCTCTAGAGAAGCTTCTGTGGCGGACCAAGCTACCGGTGCAGTTAGTGAGGTATTTCGGAATGTTGGATTGAGGAGGAATGTGCAAGACTGGGAGTTGGATCAGTTGTCTAGCCTTCTCAACTTAGTGTATGGCTGTAGGGGTGTGGGGAAAGGGCGAGACTCGTGGTGGGCTGTAGCAAAAAAAAAGGGTGATTTGAGGTGAAGTATTTTTATGAAGTGTTGCTGGGGAGGCTGAGGGTAGAGTTTCCTTAGAAAGGCATTTGGGCCTAGCCTTCTTAGCTTAGTGTAGGGGCTTCAAAAGGCATTTTGTTAAGGAGGAGGGTAGAGTTTCCTTCGGAATGCATTTCGTATAGCCTTCTTAGTTTTAGTGTATGGGCTTTGAAAGGAATTTCATTAAGGAGGTGGTGACATCTTTTTGTGTGCCTTCTTTGTGTGGCATGCATCTCATGAAGAGATCCTTATGATTGATCATCTTATCAAGAGGTGAAAGATTTTTATTAATTGGTGTTGCCTATGCAAAGTGTATGTGGAGTCAATTTTACACCTGCTTATCCACCACGATGTCATTAGGGATCTTCGGAGATTGGTTTTGTATCGATTGGGTTTTCCATAGGGACATAGGCGGGTTCGCATGTTGGCTAAATAGGCCTTTTCACGGAGAAGAGTAGTCTTTGTATAGGATTTTGGATTATTTTTTTGGCCGTTTTGTATTGTTGGTTTTCAGGAAGGTTATGCATACCCTTGATCAAATTGTGGATTTTTTTTGTTCTCTTCACTTTCACCCATAGAAGCGCATGGCCTTTTTTCTTATTTAAGCTAATAGGCAAGGTTGTTAAGATCGCGATCCGGATTGTAGGATCGTACGATCCAATATATAGCATTCGATCCAACTCGTATTTTGGACCGGGCCCATGTCAAGATCGTGGTAGGATCAAATCAGGATCGGTGGGATCATATCAAGATCGCGATTCCATGCGATCCTGATTTATAGGGTTTTTTTTGCCAACTTTAAAACAAACAACCCTTTATCGAGATAAAAGAAGAAGAAAAATTGACCCTCTAAGTTGCGATTAGGGCAATACAAATTGGGGAAAGAGAAATTGGACATCAAAGTTTCAGATTTTGTGGAACTAGGTATCCTTCTTCTTCAAATCTTCCTTCTTTGTATTTTTTTTTTTGCTTTTTTCTGTCTCTTCTTCGTTTCTTATTCTTCTTCACTGCTGGTCTTCCTTTTCTTCGTTGCTTTTCTTCTTCTTTGTTGCTCTTCTTCTTCTTCTTCTTCTTCTTCTTCTTCTTCTATGTGTTCGATTCTTCTCTGTAGTTTGAATGACCATTTTTCTTCTCCCAACTTCTTTGTTCCTCCTCTTCTCTCATCTCTGTTCTGTAGTTCGACTGTTCTTCTCTATATATTTTTTATTTTATTTTTTTGTTGTGTTTCTGTTCTTGACCAAAGCGAACACATGAGAGATTGCAAACCAGAACTTTGATTGAAACATTTGACAAGAACTTTGAATTACTTTTTTTTTCTTTTTTTTTTTCATGTTTCTTCATTTTTCTTGCCTTTTTCTTCTTCATTTTTCTTGGTTCTTCTTTGCTGCTGCTGTTGTTCTTCTTTGTTTCTTTTTCCCTGAACTTTGTTGGAAAAAAAACATTTTAACTTGAACCACAAATTTTGTTCAGCACAACTCTATACCAATTCTTTGCTGAAAAAATGTTTGAATGCTACTTTGAATTGCTATATTTCTTTTTTTGAGGGATCATTCTATATACATTTTGATAGTATTACTTAGTCATATAAAAATTATAGCTTTTTTTTATCATTTTAGTAGGATCATACGATCCTCGATCTGATCCTAAGATCCGATCCGGCAGACTCCCAAAACGATCCTGTGTAGGATCCCGATCTTAACAACCTTGCTAATAGGTGTTTCTTTTTTGGCATAGGTTATCATGGTGCAACCTTTTTGTAAAATGGGTGCCATCCCCCCTTTTGATGCCTTTTAAAAATAAAATTTGCCTTCATCATGAAATTAAAAAAATTAATTGAAGACGCCTTTGATGGTTAGTTCTCTAGCTTGTTTCTAGAAATACAGATTTTTTTTCCCCAGCAATGCTACAATGATCACATTTTAATACCACGTTTGATTTACCATGTGAGCTGTCACCACTACATTAGTTGAATGGATCCCATCACTTGTGCGTAATCAAATATAATAATAATATATCAAATGATAAATTAAATATGATGATTATTGTACGGGGGCGAAATATCCTCTGCTTTCCGTACTCCTTGTACTCCAAGCTTCTCTTAACGGCGTCTACCTGGCAACACAGAAATGGTGAGCTGCCCGGTGGTGGTGTGCCGGATAGACCCTCCGACGATCAAGTCAGTCCACTTGAGGAAGAAGA